>JANHFX010161036.1:0-42453 GCA_027560015.1 Chloroceryle amazona
AAAGCTTTTGGGCTTACGGTTTTAAAAACTGTCTGTCTATTCAGGGAAAAGGGAAAATGTAGACAAATGATGCATGTTTTTAAACTCAATCCACCCTAGTGCAGAAGGATGATGCCTCCGTTGTGAAGTAAGAATTTTATTATTTTTTTTTTACTGTATGGATTAAAGCTACTAAAAATATCATGGAGATTCCACATTCATGTCACACAGTTCCTAAAATGTCCTACCAGTGATGACATAAATCAAAGCTGAACTTGTGACCTAGAGGTTGAAATCCCACAGCTTCACCTGAGCACCTAAAGGAAAGACAGGAGCAGTGAAATCTAGTGTAAGAAGGTTAGATGAAGATACAGCTTCTTAGTAAAAGAAAGAAATATTTTAAGGATAGAAACATTAAAAAATACTCTTAAGCAAACATTGTTCAAATGAAGTTTAGCATAGCTGAGTTTAGGGGAATAATGCCTTCTGCAGTTCCATGTGTTTTGACATTGTTCTCCAAATTATACTCCTGCTTTCCTAGACCCACCAAGTTTGACCTGGACCATGTAGGTTTCAGGGAACTTTTCAGGCACCCAAAGTAAGCGCAACTCATTAAAAATAACAAACCACAACCTTGTGTGCGCTGCACTTGCATCATCTGAAGACAGCCTCTTTTGGGAACATCACACCAGGGGACATGCTGCAAATACCGTAGTTACCTGAGCAGAGGCAGTTGAAAACAGCTGGAGAATTTCTGGGCACTCAGCAGAACAACTTTGGTACAGGCCACACACTAGGCTTCCCAGAGCACCGCTTACAGCATAAGACGTAGCCTGATGCTACTTGGATGAGAGTCCACACAGATTCAGAAATTCTATTCCTTTGCACCACCTCATTTAGTTCATGTTACTTCACTAGTTAGCATTTCCAACCCTCTACCTTCCCATAAGAGTATATTGAGGAACATATGGTTCGATACAAGGGGCATAAGGTGGATTCTTCTCCAGGCTGATCAGCATTATGTTATATAGGAAATGTAAGTAACAGAAAAAGCAAGAAACGTGGTCTGCTAGGAAATCGCAACCCTTTTAAAAACAACCAAAAGTGCTTTTTAAATAGCTTAGACAATGTTATACCCCTTGTCCTGATTTTGAAAACAATGACATTTTGAAACAGCCTCAGGAGGAACAAGTTACAGCCAGGGTAAGGAAATTAGTCATTAGCATATAGCTATGCACTATTGCACTCTTATAAGTATACACACATGCATTTTTTTCCCCCCAAATTCCCAATGAAACTCCTTTGCAAAAACAGTATTTCCTACTATACAGCACATTGATTTTAACATAGAGAAGAAAAAGAAGGTAGAAATAAATTTGCTATTTTTCAAGTTCTGTTAGATAAAAGTTGGTTAAAATCTGATGAGCTGTACCTCATTTCTAACATACCTACCCTTATTAAACAGATGTAGGTATTAAGTAGCTGTTTTATTCCCAAGTAACTATTGATCTCAGTTAAATCATGGGATTACCATACTAAATCATTTAATATAGCTTTTGATTTTATAAATTAAGATTCTTTATTAAATTCACTGAAAAAAACCCTCATTTTTTTCCTCCTTAAGGAAAAAAAAAAAATCGGATTTAACTAATAAGCAAAACAAAATGTAAAGCATTATAATACAATATGAAAAAATATTAATTGTATCACAAGCTTCCCTAACAGTTATTGGCAACAAATCTTTAAACTAACATAGCAATATTCTGAAGTTTAATAAAGGCGAATGGCAACCAATACATTTGACAAGTGGTAGACTGAAGAAGTGCATTTTGAAACACTGAGAAATAAGAAACCACATAGACTGTTGTGTAAATAGCTGTATTTCATAATGCTTTACTAAATAAAGAGCTGTCAAATGCACAGATCATCTCTTGAAATATCATTTATTTAATAGCTCTAATAGTTTGATGCATTTAATTTTTGCAATAACTTAATATTACTGTACAGATCTCACGGGTCTCTGTTCTGCCTCTCTGTACACAGCAGATTTTTAAATTAACTTCTGCTTTAGACATATCATTTTAATACACATCTATGCGCATTTTATTTGTTTTGTGCTGCAGCTTGACATGACATTACAACTTTGATAAAAAGACACCAAATGTAGCTTTGACCGTAATGAAGTGTACAGTTCAAAACGCGGTAAAATATGGGGTTCGCAAAGAGTCCAAGTGATTGCTCAACTACATTTTCTTCACTTGACTTATTTTGTCTATGCACACAAGGGAGAGGATTAAAATAAAAATAAGAAAAAGTCTTTTCTATCAGTTTAGGTACAGAATATTCACCCATTGCTTCTAATATCATTCAGAATGACATTGTAGGCAACTTCAGTTGTCACGTTCAACTGTGTCCTGCCTTTGAAGATGGATTTAGATTCAACCAAACAATTTTGGTTTTGATTTTCTATTAAATTTGTTCTTAGAACTATGATGAGCTTCTTTGGAGGCATACAGTGTTAGAGACATCCACTACAGTGGTTTGGAATATATTTGTAATACTACAGCTCAGTGGAAACATTAGGCAAAAGATTTGTATATTATATCCATTGAAGCAGACACAACTTGGTATAAAAACTTCTGAAGGTGAATAAAACCTTTAGAGACAGCAAATACAGAAACAACTTCTGTGGGAATCTGAGCGAAAAGATACACTTAACAATAGAAGTCAAGGAGCTTAAAGGGCAAGATAAAATGATGGAAGAGGAAAGTGTACAGTATCTACGCCACATAAATAGATCAATGAGACACAGGTATGATCTACAGTAACACAAGACAATTCAATTTAACTGTTCTTAACATACCCCAGGAGTCTGAGAAAGGATCTAATTATACCAGTCGTGCTACAGAATAGGCTTGGAAGAGCTCATGTCTTTCATGATAAACACTAGATGCTAGGATGGCTAAACCTCCAACACACACAAGTTTCCTTTAAAAGGGAGAGGACAGAGATCTTCAGGAAGGTAAAACCCCATGGAATATTCCTTTCTGTAGTTTTATTTATTTATTTTTTAGGCAAACTCTAGTTTCAAGTTCAGACTCATGTGCTTTTTCTACCTACATGTTTTTCACAATGTGAATAGCACAGAAAAACAAAACAAAAACCCACAAACCAACCAACCAACGACAAACAACAACAAACCCAAAACCTGAACAAGCTGCTTTATGTAGGACAGATTACACAACGCAGGAAGGTCTAAATGGAAAAGCAAAGAGGAACCTGTGACACCTTTGTGGATCAGCCCCCAGTGGCAGACCAGGGTGGTAGAACTCACCCAGCCTACTGCTAACAAGTCTATCCCAACCCTGTGGTTGAGTTAATCTCAAAACTGGATAATCTGTCCTGGGTTAATTAAAAACAGACCAAACTGTTCTTTAATTACTACCGTATTTTACCTAATATTTATAAGCAGCATAAAATAAAAAAAAAGTTTCCATTACCTTATTAGGTTTTGTTTGTTTGTTGTTTTGTTTTGTTTTTTTTTTATTAAAACTACTGAAAAATAATGTAAGCAATGATTATTTGATTTTGAGACAATAACTTCACATATGGAGTCCAGTTCAGGAAAGAAATGAACACAACTTCATGAACACAGTATTATTATATTGGTGCATTTTTATTCCCTATGTTTGTTTTGGTTAAGTGTGTACCCTTAATTATAGAAATGCACACTGCCCCTAGGCAACCTGAAAAGTGATTGATAATCACATTTTCAATTTGTTCAAGGCTTCTCCTTTATAATTAACCTTCTTATGGCACATAGAATACATATTAGACACACAGTAGCATGATATTTGACTGCTTTGACTTGTACAAGGCCAGATCTTAAATTATTTGACTGACATATGATTATGTAAACCAATACATTCTGCAAACTATTATTTTCTCTGGAAATATTTTCTAAAAATTTAAAATCTATCAGGTAACATGATTTATAAATCTCTATTAGTAATCATCAAGTTAATAGCTATTATTTTCAAAAAGAGACCTAAACATTTTAAAAGTTGTTTTTATTTTATGCTTATGATTCATAAAATAGTAAAATTCTGATCAACTAATATGACCAAGTGATTAGAATTTGATTTGTCATTTGCCATTTGTCAGAGAAACCAAATTAATAAATTTAATTGAAAAGCCTGAATTCCATCTAGCTAGTAATGTGGCTAACATGGAACAAGCAAGATTGACCTAGGTTATTTAAAATAAGAGCATCCAATCTAGTGGAATGATTTTCAGGATGGAAGTGGAAGGGTACAAAGGTGCAAACTGAAAGTCTATCACTTGAAAAAAATTAATAAAAAGAAATCACATCCTAATACGTGCATTTCAAGAACATTAAAAAGCTAAACTCATGCAAAACCCTTTAAGTTTCAGATCTTTTTGATTAAATTTGAATCTCAGTAAGTACCACACACTCTTTACAATATGCCATTGAGTGCTTCAACTTGTTTCTACAGACAAAATTGCTCCTCTTACCTGTTTTGTACACCAGAAGGGTATAGAAAAAGGAGGTGGCATGTGAAATGTGGAAATAGATTGTCTCATTCAAATAAGTTACTTTAATTTTCTACTCCAATTAACAGTAAATTGGACTAGATAGCAGCATAAATTTATATATTCTTCAGCACGTTTGAATTTATTGAATGTACAGCTATTTTCTCCCCTTACTTAACACACTGCCTTTGGAGAACACTTAAGGTTTTGTTACTGTGCTTATTGCCTTCCATACTTCTCATTTCTGGGGCTTTTAGACAGAACTATCCAAGTTCTTCTCCCCTCAATCTCTACCCCTTCCATTTGGAAGGCTGACAGAAATATTTGTGTAGCATTTTTCCAGGGCCACACACTCTTCAGGCTTCTGAAAAAAAATCAGATTTTAATTTTTAAATTTGCCAATCTTTTGTGTTTTAAATTTTGGTATTTTCCAGTTTTTGGCTGAGAGACGCTTCTGGTACCAGACTGGGAGGGAAGGATCCACAAATGCATATGGTTTGCTAAAATGTATTATGGAGCTATGGAAATGAAAGTCTGGTAACATACCACCTCACAATGGCTTCTGAAGCAAAACTGTAATTACGTAGGGGCATGCCAAAGTTGGTAAAACTGCACCATGTTAAATAAAATAAGGAAACTACTAGCAAAGCAGGTGCTCACAAAGCAAGGTATTTTGTCTTTGCTTCTCCTTCCTAAGAATTAAGGACATCTGTAGCATTTAAGTGTTATTATGAGATAACTGACTGCAGCTGTAGCTCAAGTTAACACTTTTATTAACTCTTTTCTGAAAATTACCATTTGGATTGAAAACACTTCAGTTTATCTTCAGTTAAAAAAAATAATTTATTTATGATAGGCTCAGCTGAGTTCTTAGAAGACTGTTTAAATTCTACAACTGGGAAGTGTGCTTTTACCCTTTTCATATGCCCCAAACGATCCCCTCCCCTGCATATGCCATTAGCTAGTTTAAAAAAAAATAAATAAAAATTTCAAGGCTTTTTTTTTTAGTTTCACAATGGACTTTGAGGCCTCAATCATCCATATTTGACTCTAGGACACATCTCAATCACCTATATGCCTGTGGCTCACCTTGTCTAGTCAACCTTTTAAACATTAACTTCGATATTTGACAAATTATACTCCTTTGTTCATAAATGCAGGGACTCTGACAACTCTGACATTACTGTCGGCTGGAGCTGGCACACTGCTGCAGACCATTGCCATCCCCCTACACTTGCTTTGCTCACACTTAATCACAAGGATGATTTGCTTTAAATGGCAATTCAATAAACATTCAAGACAAAACTGCAATAATAACCATCAAAGCTTTTTTCAGAATATATACCCATTGTCCAAAATGGGGGAACCAAATCTACATACAATTATCTCCCTATTCATTGACTATACAGAAGGTCTGAGAAGGTCTTTCCGAGGACTAGTGAAGGAGAATTGCTGCCACCATCGGACTGATATGTTGATCTTGCAAGAACAAAAACAATAAACTATGGAATTTCACAAGCCACAATAACTCTAAGCAGTTATTTAAACTTAGAAAAATTTTGCTTATTTCTGTTGGTTTCTCTAGAAGGACCAAAGTTTCAAGATCCTTATTCTTACAAGCAGCAGCTTATATATGGAAATTGGAAATACTTTAAAGATAAGGTGTTATTCAATGAAAATAATGGCATCAAGTATAGTTCTACTACAATAACAGCTTTAAGTAAAAAGGTGGGAGGGGGGTATTCAAGAAACCCACAAACAAAACCCACCCACCAGGGAAACACTTTTAGTACAGTATTTAAATAAAACTGAAGACCCCACACACTCTTATGTAAGCACTCGCAATGTTGAACAAGCCCCAGAAAGATTTTCCAGAGACTGGATAGATTTCCATATTCTTAGAGGATTTTACTGAATTAAGCCATTAGTATATGAACTAGCTGCTAAGAATGTTAAACACTGAGAACCATTAAAACAAATACCGAAAACAGTGACATGTTTGACATTTGATCCAAGGGATGTACTATTTTATTCTGTACATATTTGAAAGACTGTCTCTTTTTTGAAATAATAAATGTTGTCACTTTTATAAAAGTCATGATACAAAATACAACCATAAAAGATTTTTCCGGTCTTAAATTATGTTTAAAAGTTTATTTCCTTCCTAATGTTCCAGTGGAATGACTTTTTGGCAGAATTAGCTGAAAGCAGAAACCAGATCTAAATGCAGTACTTAACCCATTAATTTCTGATCTGAAATTAATACTTTTATAAGATTTTTAAGTCTTCCCAAATCTGTAAGCTATAGAAATAATCCTTTTTATTCTTTTTATCTAACTTGCCTTTTGATATTTATTCTCCTGAGAAATTCAGGGGAGATTACTTGAGAAACTAACTGAAAAGTCCAACTTTCCTTTTTGCTTATTTTTTATTTCTTCAGCTGGAGGACTCATTTCTTGAACGACTCTCAATCACCCTTTCCAGGGGGAGAAAAATACTACCGGCCTGATTCTGTAATGCACACTAACCCCTGCAGCAACAGTACTTAAACATATACATTGCATTTATTCCATATACATGAGCTGATCACTGACTATTGCATGCAGCTATTGACCCGCACTCAAGGTGAAAAAAAAACCCGAGATTAACTACTATTGTTCAGTTTGGTATCACACTCCACAAAAGGGAAGATGCCTGAGGCTTGAATGAAAAGAAAGGAAAGCACGTGCAACACATTGTTTTAAACAGAGACGCTCACAAGAGTATAAACACACACACACAAAACAAAAACAAAGCCAAAAAAAAAAAAAAACAACCAAAAAAAAAAGAGAAAACCCAAACCAGCCCACCCAAGAACAAGCCAGAACTCACCACTCCCCAAAAATGACCCCCCAAACTCTTGGTCAAAAACTTCCTTTCTCTTCAGGAAAGCACCGTCTGTCTTGTGGGATATGCAAAAATGTACTAATCACAGTTTTATACTAAACTCCTAGTCTAGAAGACAAACTCTGTGGGATTAAGACTTCAAATATTTAAATGCTTCCTTAACTTTAGACATTAAAAGTACTTTTTCCTTTGAGTGGAACAGCTCACTCCTATAAAACTAAACTAATGTCATTAGTGTTTACAGACTGCTATTCTACAAAGCCAGTTAATTGCTCAGTGTATCAGTTTTATTAGTGTACAGCAGCTTGATTTGTATCCTTCACTAGCTATATTGATTCCCACAGTTGTGCGTTTCACTGTTACATCACTTAGAGATTTCCAAAACCCAATGCATCCCTCCTCCTAAACAACTAGTCATTCTATGTTACAAAGGAGTGAATAATATAAATTGTAAATAAATAAATAAAATTATATGCAAATAGCTGAAATGCACCCAGGATTTTGCAGTTTTAGACGGAGGTTCTGCAGCATTTCAGGAGAGTGTTTAACATAGATCTCCAATTCTAAGCATATACTTTGGTACTAGCTAAAAATTAAGACACAGCTCTGCTGTGCCACGGAATTGTACAAAGTTATAGTTTCTTTTGAATTAATTACTTCTAGTTTGTATAAAAACAGGTGTCTTTTTTTTTTCTGTAGAAATAATATTAAGAGAAAACCAGAAGTTGCAATGATAAGCTTCCACAGAAAGACTATGAGAAAATACCAGCCAACTTGTTGTATGGTGTATAACTATTCAAAGGGCACAGTAATGATCACCTATTCTGCCCTTAGAGTAATCTGGGGAGATGGGAGCCGAGTTTTCTCCCATGTAGATGTAATTGTCAGGAAGTTGAAAGTTAAATTCCTTTCTGACTTGCACCTTCAAGGAAATACATTAAAAGTTATTGCCTCCAGAGCTGGTATAAATTCTTCCCAGCTTCATTTGTTTTTTTGTGTGTTCACACAACAACGTGACATGCCAAGAACACTGCAAGCTCAGCAAAAGGGTTCACACATCCTACTGATGACATTTGCATCCCATTGTCAGACTTGGCTCTACTGTTTTAACAATATACTAAGTACTCCTGCTTGAGGATGGACAACAAACCACACACCTCTGAAGGAGATAAAGATGTTTGAGGATAACACAGAGAAGATGTTTATTACAGCAAAATTGATTCTTGGCAGAAATTCTATCATCTTATACTTCTGTACATGTCACGTGTGGGTGGATATGTGTACGGACCAGTGTCTGTACTAATAATTACTGAACATTCCTAGAGCATCCATGTGATCTCTACAATAGAAAAGTCATACTTTGTCACTAAATCCCTCCTATCATATTGGGTTATGTAATTAGAAAGCTCAAGTCACTTCAATTGCAATAGTTAAATAAAAGGGAAATCACACAGGATACTCCATAGCTAGTGTCAGCTCTAAGTGTCTTCAAACAATACTCTATTCTAGTTAAAGCCACACACACTGACAGAAAACAAATTATTTCTGTATTCATCATTCTCAGCAATTACTTCACACATTTCACAATCATTTCTCCATTTAATTACTTTCCTTGGGGATTACTTTACGCTACAGTATGTATTCTATTCCATTTCAAAAGATTTTGAAAGCCAGGCCTCTTCCTTCATTAGGTTTCCTGCTTTTAGACTTTCTGAAAGAGCCTTACCAAGAGCTCACTTCTCCTACCTTACTCCCCCCAGAAAAAAAAAGGAAATTACTTAAATACAAAGACTTTTCTTCTAGAAAAATAAATAATTATCACAAACATTAGTAATTGATAATGTAATGAATTTCTACACTGCTCTCAACTAAAAGCAGCTAAGGTAACAGTGAACACAAAAATCCACCATATCATATTTAATATCCTATTTCATCACTGAAATCCACCAAGGGAACACTGAGCATGTGCTGGAAAAATGTGTATAAGCTACATAATTTTATGTGCTGCATTATCATGGCATATTTATCCACAGCAATGTAATTAATAACTACTTGTCAACAAGCTGGGGTGGTTTTGGAACACATTAGGCATACAATGCTTAAATACTTTTTGTTAACATGCTTTTTAGAACAAGAATTATTTATTTTATTTCTTTTTACATAAGTACTGTATTATTATGAAAGCCTGAAGAGGATTAAGAGGGTTTCTTGAGATGCAGAGATCCAGTGGATTTCATCTGCTATGCGGGAAGCCAGTTCATTGGCTTCTCCGGTTTATAAGACATTCATTATCTTCAGGCACTGTTAAGTGTTGACAGTTCTAGCTGCTGTCATTGGAATGGAAGCCCCTGCAAAACTGAACACGAGCAGAATTTAAAATTTACCACCCACCTGTCAAGTCTGCAAGTCAGCCTTTCGGAAACATGCGTTACAGTGTGTCTCTTCCGACTCTTCTGGGGAAGATGCGAGTGAAGAGTCAAGGCAAGGAGCAGGAGGCTGGGGAGAGGATCCCTGGCACTCCCTGTGAGCTTTTAACTGAACTGCCACACTCATCTGGAGTGAGGAGATCATACAATAAATACCCCAGGCACCCAGAAAAATATTAACAAGTGGCTCACACACCATTTAAAGGGCACATAAGTCTGCGCCTCAAGCTGCTATTCTGGGGGAGTCAGCATGAGCTTTGATAAAGATTTACAAGAGCCCAGAAACCCAGGTGAAATTGAAAGGGGTTCCCTGATCAGTAATATGAGGATATTTAGACGATCTCATGCTCTGTTGCTGTCCTAAAACCCAGAAATACCTTCCCCTTTTTTTACTGTTAAACGCAAACCTACATATTTGGAAGTATTCTTAAACTTTTAATTTTCCCCTCCATCAAGAATATAAGCATTGTCTGTATAGACCACGTGAGATTTTTTCAAAGCATACGCACATACATTAAATGTGTATATTATCTTTTTTTTTCCCCCCTTATACTACTACTGCAGGTTGCATTAAGCAAAATGACAATTTTTAAGGCTCGAAACATGCAAGTCACACTTCAAATAATTGTCTGCTGGTGCCAGTATGTTAACAATGAAGAAGTTATTAATTGATTGGTATCCTACCATATTATGTAATGCAACCACAAAATCACAGAATCATAGAAGGGGAGGGGTTGGAAGGGAGCTCTGGAGATCATAGAGTCCAACCCCCCTGCCAGCACAGGAACAGCCAGGGCAGGCCACACAGGAACAGATCCAGCTGGGTCTTGAAAGTCTCTAGAGAAGGAGACTCCACAACCTCTCTGGGCAGCCTGTTCCAGGCTCTGTCACTCTCACAGTGAAGAAGTTTTTCCTCATATTGAGGTGGAGCTTCCTGTGTTTCACCTTGCTACCATCACCTCTTGTCCTACCACAGGGCACAACTTGACACCTTCTACTTGACACCAACTCTTCAGATATTTGTAAACATTCGTAAGATCCCACCCAAATGCCAGAAGAATTAGAGAGAATTTCACTCATGCAACGCTTCACACTACTGCTTATGGCATTTTTAAAAGAAAATTCTATCTTAAATAACAACCTAAAGAAAATAAGGAATGCAAAGAAAAAAATAGATGGGTGTTTTAACACAAAATATTGTGTTATTCCATACCACAAAACACGATTTGTCCTTTACTAGTGAAATTCTTTGACAAAGAATAAACTTTAAACAACACAAAGAATATTTTATCTTCTCTGGTTGATAGTGAAAGACAAAAGTCAAATCATGACATGCAAAATTCTTCAAGAAATTAAAGCAGATATCTGCAGCATGCATTTTTATATTTAGTTTTTTAAAATATGTAAGTGAAATATATATTAAAAAATAAACCAACAAACAAAACAATCAAACAAACAGAAAAAAAACAAACACAACAAAAAAGTAAAAAATCCACAACAGCATCAACAAAAACGCCCCAAACAAAACATAAAAAAAACCCCAACCAAAAAACAAGCAAAGGCCCTGGTGGTTACTCTTGAAGACAACCCTTTCAAAGGCCCTCCAGTCCCTTGGAACTTTTCTCTGACCCTATTCTATTCAGCTACAATTAAAAAAAAAAAAAGTCTCACATCAAAGCTATGTACCTTGCGTGTGTATAAGTCAAATGAACAAGTCATAGCCTATTTTAAGCATTTCAGTAACTGATGAAAACCACCCAGAAATATGATCCTGCAAAGGATTAACTTTCCATAATGAACACACTCCTACTGCTTGACTAATTGCAGCATGCATCAAGTCAAAGATTCATACAGAATATGACCAAAATTTTGCTGTATTGTCACCCTAAACACAAATCTATGAGTGAAGAACAGTTTATTGAAAAAGCCACAAATACACACTTATCTCAGTAACCAAATCTACCACATAGAACTTCATGAAAAAAAAGGAAATAACAGCAGGGCTCAGTGGCTACTAGAAGAGGTAGAAAATGGATTATTTTTCATCAGTCACTAGAAAAGTTTTAGTAGGATGATGTTAACATATGGATCAAAACCAACTTTGGCTCAGTTTTCAATAGCAGAGGATACAGAACAGGAAGGCAGAAGACATGAACAAGAGAGAACTGAGCTCTTAGCCTAATAGAAGGAGAGGTTTACAAATGAAAATTTAGCTGTTTAAGCTCTTCTGCACATCACTGAAGAAGATACTGATCAAACCTGCCCCAGCACAAATCCCAGTGGGAAACCCTGTGCTAACTCCTCTCCAACCTCAGCTTTGACTATTACCTCCTAACTCTTTCCTTCCTGTGCCTTAACCCACGAAAGCACCCTTCTTCCAAATCCATGGCAGCTTGGCTTCTCTAACAGTATATAGTATGGAACCACAGACTAGTTTGGATATAAATACGTAATAATAAACCGTGGCATCTCCTCCCCTCCTTCATACACCACACACACATTCAAAATCCTTACTGGATTTCCCTTTGCTGAAACCATGGTCACCCTCTCCTAAAAGGGTTTAGCAACTTTCTCACTCATCCTTTATCATAGGCTCCACTGTTGTATCATGGATCCAGACCTACTGCTCCCTAGTTTCCAAGGTAGTCACATAAACCCTTTTTATAGACAGAAGCCATACTGGCAACCTGCATAGTGGCCAGCTGAAATGGGATGTTACTCAATTTAGCCAGCAGCTCAGCAATTTTGCATGTCTCAGTCAAGTCCCTTTGGTACCCTTTGGTGAAATGCATCTGGTTCTGGTGAACTGTTAACAGCTCATCTGTTCCGTCTCACATTTTTTCCATATTTACATCAAATACGTCTCCTAGAGAACAGCACGCTGACTAGTACATGAATTCGAAAGCAGCCAGAGGCATAGATAGCTTAGAAAGAAAAGGGAGGTTGTTGCTGATGTTCCTCCATGATCAGTCCCAAGACTGATGTTAGTTAGTATCTCAGCTGACATGAAAAAAGGAGCAAGTGGAATTTGTGAACGTCACAAAGCAGGGGAGATTCACCAACACACAGGAGGATCAGTTTCATGCAGAACTGAAGGATCTCAAGGATTACTGTATGGAAAAAGCACAGCCATAACACTTCAGAGTGCAAGGCCAGTTTATATCAAAACACTAGAAGAGGAAAGACCTGAGTATATACATCAAAATGTAATTAACGGTGTCAGCAGGACAACACCACCCACAGAAAAAGCAAATACGATCCAGTGATAGATCAGTAAGGTATATACCATGGAAATACTCAGTTTCAGCTGAAACAAATCCAATTTATGCATATGGCGCATTTATGTTAAGGATAGAAACAAAAGTTTAATCCCAATCCTGAATGACTTCCTTTGATCTATGCTGGAGGCCAATAACTGGTCTTACAGCCTTTTCAAAGAGCCAATACTGCCACTTCTAGTCAATTAAAGAGAAAAAAAAACAAACCCCAAAAAACCAAAGCAAACCCAAAACTTTACAAAAAGAGACAAATCTCACCAAATAGAATAACCAAAATTTCTTTTCTTTTATTCTTTTAAATCATAGAGATTGATGCTGTCATTGAAAAATGACAGCTTTGACTAAATTAAAAAATTACATTAATATTGAAGATAATTAGGAATATTAATGATACTTATAAAATATAACCTTGAAGATAATTAGAATAATTAGTGTCTACAAAGCAAAGCAGGCAAGCACTATATATATATATCTCACTATATGCACACACACATGCTACCTCTTACTATTTTCAGTAACTGCCAGCTGTTTTTTCAGGAAAAATAACATTTCAGGGAAAAAAAAATGGCTACAAAAGGACTTTTTTTTTTTTATTGGAAAGAAAACATGAGAGTGGCACAGGAAAACTGTGTTTTATTCCCAGATCTTCAACTAATCTACTGAGCACATTCAGGTGATTGATTTTGCTACTATTCCTAAGTTTCATCACCTGTTCAATGGTACTTATTTCCATTACTACTAGATCCCGAGTGTTTTGCAAAGACCTCTACATAATAAAGTATTTTTTTCAGTTCACTGTGTAGGCATCTAGGTCACGGATTACAGAATCTAGAGATGAAAGGAACAAAACAAAACCAAAAAAATCCAAAGCCCTACTAGAATAATCGTTCCTACTTTGTAAGAAAAGCATTTTGTTGGAAAGTTATTAATTTACTTTAAAATAACATATGGTTTTCTTGAAAAAGAAGATTAATCTCTCAATTTAGCTAAACTAAATATTAATTTAGATTTGTATATATTTTTGTGTTTCAGAAGGATGATTGCACTGGCTGGAAAACCAAGAAACTTACTAACTATGAAGTGGCACTTTCCCAACTCCCATGAAACCCAAACTGCTGCAACATTAAACACTAACTTGATACTGAGCAACAATGTTGTTTAAAAACAAAAAAACAAACAAGACTTTTTATCAGAAAGAAAAGCCAAGAGTAGCATAGAGCAAAGGAGGTTGTGATTATGTTTTACAGAACTACTGTTTTCTCATCTCTGGAGAGATATTTATGCTCTCAAATAAGCAAAGACTTAGTAATATAACAGGCATTTTCTTAATTATAGGATTTTATTTATGCTTCAATTACTCCGTCACTGAAAATATTGTGTATAACAAATCAAAACTTTACATTTGCCAAGTGAGAAAAATATCTTTGTCATAGATAGGGTTGGAAACAAAGAAAACCAACAGTATTTGTGGGGTGAAAAGGAGAAGCAGATAGGAACTGGGAGGCTGACAGCCAGGTCATCCAGCCATCATTGCTACCCGCCTGAAGGGGTAAACAGGAACACTGTTTTCTCTGTATACTCCAAGAAACACCAAAAATTCTATCACTTGGCACAACATCAGCACCAGATCACCAAATACAAACTGTATGTCATGACAATGTATCAGGCTTCATACATTAAGAATTGGCCAAAAAGAATATTCCCAGAAGAAAACCACAGGGCTGCTGAACCAAGGACAGGAGTAGCTAGGCAAAAGGCCCCCATTTCCCTTCATCAATAATCAGCATAGCTTCGAATACAGGTTATCAACCTGGAAAAATCTAGTCCCAGTTCTTCTATTCATCAGCTCTACCCTTCACCTTTTTTTCTGTTGTGTAGTTCATCTTGCCTATTCAGGTAATTCTTAGTGACAGTCCCCTCAAAATGTTTGTAAAGAAACACGGCAGCAAGTACTAACCTAGTACAAAAATAATTCTCATTAACAAATATTGTAACACCCACCAAACCAGAGATTTTTCAGCCTGCCACCTTAAGCTATTGATCCTGTAGGGTAAACTTCAGCCTGGGTGATACTCACGTACAGAATAATAAATTCAGCAAATCTCTATTAGCTTGCAGGTCAGTTCTTGACCAGTATCTCCCAAATCACTCCCTGGGGACTGAACGCAATACCTTTAAATTATAAAGGATATGAGAACTTTCCAAGATTTACTGCAATAAAATACTTCACCAGCACTAATATAACCTTGACTAATGCCAAAGGATTTGAAATGTTTTTATTGTTGTTTGGGGTATTTTTTTAAATGGCACTTGACTCCCTCTCACATTGATCACTCAGCTCAAGATCAGAACATAACCCATTTCTCCCCAGAAAGTTTCCTATAAATGGTGGTCCACATTTTAACCTCCAATTCCCCCTTCTACCATCCTCAAAATTTTCTTCTCTTCTGAGAGAAGCTGCTGCTTTTAGTTGAAAAACCAACACGTGATGTGCAGAACAATTTTGTGCAGATGACAGCATAAATTCTGTGCCCCAATTAATTCTGTGAAGTCCTGGGAATGGAGTAGTGCAAAAGAAATTAAAAAACAAAATTAATATAAGGATACATTACACAAATAAATATTAAACATCCCATTCAAATGCAATTATGTATCTATTTTCCTAAATCCCACTCCAGGACTTACATCTCTCCTTCAGTTGTTTAAAGATGGAACATCACAGTGCACTTTAATTTTCTAATAAAACCTGGATCATTTAAAAGTAAAGAATATTAATTTTTTAAAAGACAAACATTTGTAGTGTCAGTTTTTCAGACCCAAGAACCAATATGAATTCCCAAACTCTTTGCTTTTTTCACATATATGGCTATGAGGAGTTCAACCAGGTTTGCTATTGAGAAGATTTTATTTTTTAGTGCAGAATTTAACTACATCCATTTATCTGTCACATTCCTTCTGCCATCTGTGACATCTATTTCTTGAATTCCATCATCAGGAGACAACTTGTTTCATGTGTTACGTCTTTATCCTCCTGTACATGCATTCCAATCACTGGTATTTTACCACTAGGGAAAGAATCTTCTGATTTCAAGACACAGAGGGAGACTAATGACAGAGCCCTCAGCAGGACACTGCATCTCCTTGACACCAATCAGAGATTATATTTCCTCCTTTCCTCTGCAGCAGGAAAGCACCGGCTGAGCAGTTCAGAGGAAATCCAAGTAGCTTATGAAAAAAACACCAGAGGAAATCACACCTGCCTACTGGACACAGTGGTCAGAAAGAACTGGATTAGTATGCAGAGGGGGAGCAAAATGCAAGTTAATAAATAACTCAGTCATCTGGGTGCCTCATTAAACAACTGGAGGGGAGACAAGAGAGACAATATGATAAAAATAGTGTTAGAAAGAAAAAAATCCCCCTCTCCAATGGCAAAGACTAAATTGATCAGCACAGCCATTCAAGTATCAGTGCTTTTAGACTAATGATAAAACTCCTCCACTGTCTTATCTCCACACAGATTTCTTAGAGGGCCAGGAGGATCCAACAGTTGGCTCCCTTCCCAAGTATGTCACCCAACACAGAAGGGGCAAAGGTTGGAAAGACAAGGGCTTGAGACTCTCACCCAAATAGCCTCCTGAACAACTCTGGACAAATGGAAATCTTGGGAGAGGCACCATTCTTCATCTGGACTGCAATCCTTCACAGCATGTAAACAACAACAACCACCATCCGCAAAAAATTATCAAGACTGGCATCTATAAAATGGGAGAATCTCAGTCCTGAAACAATCAGGAAGAGGAGAAGCAACACGTAGAGATTCTCTGCACATGAGCTATATAAGTCAGCTTGACAGTATAAAGAAACCCAAAGTTAGCATTGTAACTTGAATTGTTGCTTTAACTAGAGTAATTTGATTAGGATGGAAATCTCATCATTTGATATCCCATACAGCAGTCAAGGTCTGATTAGATTTCAGAGTTATACAAACACAAGAAGAGTTCTGTGCAACATTTGCATGATGCACTGTATGTGCTGGCTGTAGTAGAAACTTAGTTTGGGGGTGTACAAAGTAAGAAAGACAATGGGGGCAAATGTTGCTACCATTCGTCAGACTGGAAGAGGATCAGTTGCAACAAATTGTGATCAAAAGGGGTTTAGGTGTCATCAGAGATACAAGTAGTCACACAATGCCAAGACAAGTTTATTTTATTGATACACAAACCTTAAGGATAGTAACACACACTCACAGAATGTAGATGTGCTTTTGAAGATTCCAGTCATCTAGAGGACGCCTCAGAGTCACTTTCGTATCTAACAGCATTTAGCTATCACTGCTCAAACATGCAGCAAGGATAACAGCATCAGTTTATTTGGCAGACCACAGCTTTATCTGCTACCATAATATGAAACACAAAGCTCCCCCCAAAAGCAACAATAACCAGGCACACTCTACGTTTGATACTTTGGCATAGGATGGCTATACTAACCTATACTTCTGTATCAGACGTCTTTACTCTCTAAACACTTCTCACTTTGCAAAAGGATAAATTTGTCAAGACCCTCCTGGGCTGCTTCCACTGCATCATAACCCTTACTTTTGTCTCCCACACTCCTTAGTTGGTCCTGATGCAAGACTTTCAAGTTAATGTTTTGGGGTTTTGTTTGTTTTAATTTTGTTTAGTTTTTTGATCCCCCCCCCCAAAACCAACCAACCAACCAAAAAAAAACTATCACTTCCATTTTCCAGAAAAGAATATCATCATTTCAATAGGGAGTAAAACCAAGACAAAACAAACTCCAAAACACAACACATTCTTTGGTTTAAAGACTTTTCTTTAAATAAAATATTCTATTCTATATTGACCATTTAAAAGATTTTTTTAAATTAATAATTAATGTTGCTGTTTATGGACAAACTGGAACATAAAAAAAATGCTGCAGTATCAAATCCCACAGTTAATAAAACACCAAACAGACAAAAATATTTTAAAAAAAAATCAACCCAGCTCTGTCCAATTAAGTATAATAACAGCTGGTTTTAAAATTCAGATGGGGAAGCCACAGGCTTCTGAAGTTTTAGGACTATAATCAGGTGCAGAGAACTCTTGTCTAAAGTCTGTTTCTAAAGAACTAACAGAGAATGTAAACTTCAAAGAGCTCATTTGTGTACCAATGTCAACTAGCAGGACAAATAAAACTTAGCTGCTCATGGCAATATACATTTGCCACAACAACAAGAAAACCCAATAAAATGTCTTTCCTCGTCCTTCCAGAGTATTCTTGTGTACCAGTCTCTCTCTTTTCTCTTTGGGACAAGAAAACATTAAAGTTGTGGTCTGTTTTTTTCCTCGGTTAATGTATTGCCTCTCTGCACACTCATGAGATGTCCTTGGCAACTAATGATTTACCTCACCTGTTCCAGGAACAAGCTGATTGTAATAAATTACTCAGGCTTTCAACACTACTTCTCCATCCATATGGCCTCTAGTACACACTCATCATTTATCTGCAAAGATTTTCTGAAAAAGTGGGGCTGGTGAAGGAAACACTCATACAGTAATATAACATTTCCATTTATCCACAAGAGACAAGAGTTTGAATGAGTAATAAATGTTCATGTTAAGCTTCAATACTAAATGTGTCCTAGGACATCAGTCACAAGAGTCTGCTTCAACTGAGCTTCTAAACTTGCACATTTTAAAATTCCTTTTTAGGCTGATCACCGAAATAAACTGTCTGCTATATATTTCTTCACAGACAAGTGACAGCACTATTGCTGTAGGAACCAATACACCAGATATTAATAATGCAGACAATTACTATAATCACAAAATAATTTCAATTTCGCACTTGAAATTATGTAAGCCTATGCCAGCTGCTGCCACTTCACACATTCTTTATTGCTCAACTTCCCTATTTTAATTTTTCTTAGAACTTTTAAGTAAGCAGAAGTATAGCACAATGCCTTACCTTCCTTTCACACCTTTGCCATATAAGCCTCAATATTTTGTTCGCTGGTGTAGTGCATTTAATACTTTGGTACTGCCTGCTTACCAAGAAGTGTACGATAGAGGCTCATGCAATGCACAGAGAGACCATATGCAATGTATTAAGAGGAAAATCAGTAAGAGGGAAAGAGTGGTGTGAGCCATCCTCCCTCTCTCACATTTCTGCAGACCATTACATAAATGAGTATCAAAGGACTAATGTTTTTCACAGAAACTGTTCTAGGACAGAGATGAAAACTCTGATTCAAAAAGAAACAGAATAAGGGATTGCTATGATGCAGTTCTGTGACTATATCCAAAATAAATAAAAAATAAGCCCAAAAGCAAATAATGCAGTGCTTCAATTTTCCTAAAACCCCAGTAAATCTATCTTGCAATGCTATTATTTACCAAATCTCATGTCTTAAAATTTACAGTATCTAATATATAAATCTACATTTGTTTTACTGAATATTGCTCATCCCTCTGTTACTGTTTAAGTTTTAAGAGACACACAAGACAAACCACACCAGATTCAACTCTGTAGAGACTCCATACAAGTTTTGTACATGACGTCAAGGATGAATCCTGTCCCACAAGTTCTGTGAGCAGTCAAGTAAAAAACCCCATACAATGTCAGCCATACAGGCACACAGACACAGTACATCCATACGCCTCCAGAAGTAACCCAACCTAGAAAAAAACCACCCAGCACTAATCCCTCAGACAGTCTGAGGAGGTTTATAAGCAGGTAGTCAGGGCAGCCCAGGGCCAACCTGCTTTGCACACGTACTTGCTGTGAAAGGGTATGAGCCTGTAATGGTCTCAGGCTGCGGGTGTGGAGAGCAGGGTACCAAAGCACTAAGTGCTTCAGGAGTGCTGCTCTCAAATACCAGAGAGAAGATGCTTCTCTACCATCAACAATCCGAGTCTGCCCAGATATTTGAGAAATGGTGGTAAAAATGGCAGCTTCTACTGCTGGTGCTCCTCACTGCCTTGACTGCTGTTCACAAGCACTTAAAATTCCCAAGCAACTTATGTGGAGCTTATAATGTAAAAATTTGATACAAGTGACTGGACCTTTTGTTGATCAAGTTATATTAAACTAGCCCAACAAGATACATTCCAATTCATGTACAGTCACCGTAACATAGTTCAAACTGTTTTATATTTGCCACAAGAAAAACTGCTCAAATAAAGTTCACTAAGTCTTCGTAGAAGAAAACTCTACATCCTAGCAGACTTAAAGATCTCCTTTGTCCATAAAGACTAACCCCACCAGTATGTTCAGTAATTTCCGTATCCTCTTTATTAATCTCAGAAGTAAGAAAATAGTCAGTTCCTCCCTGTCTGCACTAGTTTAGAGCCCAGGTACTTCAAATACCCTTTCCAAGCCCAAATGCTTACCCAGCAGTCTAACTCTGCAGAACAATGAATCTTTAGCTAATTATGCTAATTAATTAAACTAATTAGGCAGCTCCAGCTAATGCATGTAAATGTGGATGCTTTCAGAATATTTCGTCTTAAAAGGCGAACATAATTGAGCATGACTCAAGGCAAATAGTCACTTTTACAGTAAGCGTTAACAAACAGCTGTAGCAGTTTAGTTTGCACAGGAAACTGTTGCCATCTTATACTCCCACAGAAAGAAATGCTCAGGGGACTCAACAGTGCTTAGCAAATCAAAAAGACTAAGCTCAGCTTCAGGACAGTGAAAGTGTAACTTGCACATCTAACTTCTGTATGCTATTCCCATCGAAACTTCACAGTCAACAGTGACAGTCTAAAATGTGTTATTAATGCTATTAATGCTATCATCTAGCTAGCTTTAACCTGAAAAGGTCTGATTTTGCCTTTGTGCGGGTAGAGGTCATGATTGTAACAAAGTCATGGGTCTATTTTGCCTTACAGACCACAAATACCTTATTCAGTCTTCACAAGCTAAACGATCAATAGGGAATTAGCACGACATAATACACTTTTGGCTTACATATTCAATCCCCTTTGGAGAAGAATATTATAAGTACTTCAGTGTTAAAAATGTATTAACATGTCTTTGATTTTGCTAACAAAGATTAGCTATGGATTACCATTGTCCCTTGAAGGTTCAAAGGCCTCAAATGTAATTTCTATTGCTAGGCTGAGATTCAAGTAAGAGATTCATTTGAAGTCTGTCCATTTTACATTTTGGTAAGCCATTCACATTTGCAAAGTATAGCCCTTCCTCATCTTGCTGCATAAAAGCACTCACTAAGATGACATTAAAAAAATAGTATTAATATGAGGATGGATGAGCACAAGGCTAGAGAAGAATGAAAGTGGGAGAAGGAACATCCAAATCAAAACTCTGACCTATATTCACTTAGTGTAATTACTAGAAGGGCAAAAGTACAAAAGCCTTTAAAACAAGAACTCAAGACCACATTTCTGGGAGGGAAAAAAAAAAAAAAAGGTACCAAGATCTCAGAAAGAATTCAACACGGTAAATGACAGTTATGCTTGCTTAAAACTAAGAGCAAGCAGCATCCTGGCAGTCTATCTGGGTTTTGCTTGCTGTTTATCTTACTTCCTTGTCATTAAGGAAATACCTCTTTTCCCTACATGGAACTGTAATGACATTTGACAAAGTAATTAAGAGAAGGACGATCATGATCAGCTGCCTTTGCCCTGTTACCAAACACAGTCAATACACAGTTCATGACTCCAGCAGATGTTTGTGCTTTACAGACTTTTTGGGAACTTAAGGTCTTACTTTTTCTGTCCTTCCTGTATTTCATGGAAAACAGTCTAAACAGAGAATCCACTGAATTATTAGCAGCAAGTATTAACCCATCCAGCGCAATCCAGCATACAAATCAACAGGAAAACAACCCTCTGCCCAACATTTTTATTTCTGCAAATCCAGAGCTATTTTCAAACGGGCAGGCTTGAACTCTCTGGACAAACAGGAAAAAAAAGCTAGTTTGAGCAAAAGATGCTGTCAGGACTGTTTGCTACTCATCCATCACTTGCTACCCCTTCCAGTTAATACTTGGCTGAAATAATCCTGCTCACAAAACGTGAATCTACAGTGCACAGAACAAACACTGACTCTGATGAAGTGTTCTTGAATTCCTCCCCATCCCTCATATCCTCATTTCTGCCTCTACTCTGTCTCCTAATGTTCCTTATGCCACTCACCTTCACATGACCATGGACTTGTCCATAACACAGGACTAATCCAAGTCAAAACTAATCCTTCTCATACAAAGAGTAGGGTTGTTCTGGGGTTTGCGGGTTTTTTTTGTGCATGTGTGGTTGTACAAGAGGAAGGTAGTACAGATTTACAAATAACAGCCTAGAAAAGGCTTTTTAAAAAAAAAAAATCATGTCAGAACACAACCAGTTTAAACTGCTTGTAAATTGAGTACCTAATTCTGATGCAGACCATTTCAATTAACACAGCGAAAATACAGTAGGTAAACCTGATTTGGCAAAAGGCTTCTTTAGTCATGCAAGAATGTGATCTCACTGAGCAGCTGTGAGGGCTTGCAGAATATATGGCTCCTGGGCAAACTCATCCTCACCCTGACAATCAATTACTTGACTTTCAGATGCTGGAGTGTTGGCTACAAAATACAAACCCACCCGGGCTTCACAAATTTATCAGAGATTGGCTGCAAAAACTGGGGCCAGATACTCAGATCCTCCAGTGAGGAAGAAGATAAGGAGAAATTAACAGATGAGGCTTAACAGACCAGTAAGATTGTGCTGGAAGCCTGGGCCAAGATTCATCAGAAACCAAAAGTTCACTCAATCTGGAAAATCCCAATAAAACATTTCAGATCTGTGCTTTTAATAAAAACATTATCCAGAAGTCTCTAGACCTGAATATAGCATGGTGAAAAAAAAGCCACATGCCTTTTCAGGTGAGTGTTTGGGCTTCATCTCCCCTGCTTGCATTTACAAATGCTTATGTCCTTAACCATGATAAAGATAAAATCTTGCTATTCTATTTTTTTGATACACCTCATTTCACACTATCAAAATTACCTGAACAAGGTACTAAGCTGAAAAGAATCTCCCAGAGTGTGGAAACCCTAAAGCAACTAGGAACGAGGTGGTCTCTACTGCATTTCAAATCCTTTTTTCAGATGAAGATTTTTGACATGGAGAATAGCCAGCACTTCAGGCTATTTTGCAGACGGTAAGGTGAATACAACTGTTAATGCAAGACAGTGATTGAAACGTTAGTCAACTATGATTCCACATAAAACACAAGCTAAACTAAAACACTGTAGTTTATTCTAGTAATACTACTGCTCAAAAATAATAGGGATACCCTTTCCATGAGAGCTCATAGAAACAACCAGTCATCCAACAGTTCAGAAACTTCTCTAGTTTTGAGGTTTTTAGTCAACACTTCTAACAATCAGCTATATAATCAGTAACTAAGCCAGTGCATTTTACATCGTGACTTGACTACTAATGTACCTGATCACTATCTTAGTTAAAATCTAGGTTTAGTAAGATGGGAGAAGTGCTGTTTATGCTGATGCTTGAGAATGGTCTAAGGAAATGCCTTATTGTTAAAATAGCTTTAACTCTTACAGTTCCCAAATGCAAAGCCAAATTCAGAAATAATACTCCTTACAGGTAGTAGTAATCTGCTCTCCTTGAGTTTTGGATGCATATCAGGGAAAATATTCAGGAAAGGAAGAAAATGGACAGAAATGAGAAATGTGAGCAAAATCTCTCCATATTCTCACCTTATTAGTAAGTTGCAGGTAAAATGTCTTCCTTTCTATTTTAAACAGTAACATTTCAGTATCTTTTCTACCTTTTTAATGACTTATATATATACCTAGATATGCATTTGGGATTGTGGGAAGGGGTAAAGAGGAGGGTATGTTTACATTACTAGCTACACAGAAATGAGTCTGGCAGCTAACTTTAAAATTCTTGGACCATAAGAGCAACTGGGGGGGGGGAAGAGAGAAAAACAGAACCAAAAAAAAAACCCCACACCACCACACACCCAAAAGTGACTGGCTACTTCATTTTAGTTGTAATTAATGTCCAGCAACCAAAGATTATACAAAGGGCTACAGATTTATTATTTAATGCAGAAGATTATAATTAATGTAAAGTCTGTTTTAAATTTACTGTTATCATCTATTAAAGAATAACTAATTTTACAGCTTTCTAACGTGTACCTCTTAAGCTCTAAATCACTGACCTTAACTAATAGGCAGTGTAACAGCATGAATATCTGAAGTAAAACCACAGACTGCAATTTTGTTGATTGTAAATCATCATCATTTTTAATGCAAAAGCAATAGCAAATCTCTGTAATTACTGGGTGCATTTTGAATCACTTTTATGATTACTGCTCTATACCCATTAAAAATCCAAAACACTGAACTGCACAGGGTATAAAACTAGAATTATGATACACAAGCTATAATTGAAATCCATAAATTTCTTACTAGAGTTCACAATTATTTTGTTGCCAAGAATTGCAGCCCTGCAGAATTGACTTTAAAAACATTTACTTCATCTAAGAGGGTGGCAGTGGCAGGGACAGTAGTGGTTTATTTGGGGTATTGATAACAAAAATTAAAAGTATCAAGGATCAGATTTGGCACTCTCGCTTGTTTATGTAATACATGTCGCTATCAAAATTGCCAATTTAAAAAACAAATCTGCTCAAAGTGCTATAAGTAAAAACTGAAAGGCCAGCAGTGATATACACACAGTTTGAATCTGTAATTACAAACTTCAAGACACAGTTTATAACACCTGGTATGACTTACTAAGTAAATATAACTTAAGTAAGCTATTACTTACTTTTTTTAGGTGCCCACATACTACTTGGGTAAAACTACTGCATTTCTTTGGTAACCAAAAAAATAAAAAGAAAATTGGCTTCTAGAAACATATGTTTTCTAGGAGGGGTGGAAATCAGAAAAACTATATACCTCGTAACAGGAAAAAGCTTTAATGTTTCTAGATATGCGAAAGTGTATGCTAGCTAGACATCGCATAGAATACTAGAATAAAAATTAATCTGAAATAAAGCCACACAAAAAAAAAGGCATATTACAAACTTGGATGGGTACAGAAAAGGGGTATTGGGGTGTTCATGAGTTTGGACAGCCCAATTTATATGAGAGACTGGAATAGCTTTCCTTGTTTCAGCTCTCAGAACAAAGGCATTTGAAGAGATCACAGCTCTCATAATGATGGTGAATCTGGCGTATTCCTTGAATGAGAACTACTGTTGCAGTTCATTTCTACATCCAAGGAGATACACCCATACTGGAGACTATGCACAGATAGACCAGCACTGTGGTGGTGTTCTTTTTACACAGTAACCTAGTTTCAAAAGAGTCATGATTTTTAGTTTAAGGAGTAACAAATCACTAATAAGTGTGGGTTGGAAATTAGAAGATGGTTCCTATTTAAAAAGAAAATATAAACAAAGCAAAACCCATGTTTGAAGATCCTGAAGTGTGTCTATTAGGATGAATGATCGGAATAAATCAGTTTCCTAAATCAAAAAGTTTCTTCCACACCTACATACTGATGTCATTGTCTGCTTCCACTGGTTACCTAAATTTATTTTAGTGCAGGTAATGCCTCTTTTTTATTCTGGTGGGGTTTTCATAAATTAAAGATGCTGGAGAAAAAATAAAGAGAGTTTGCAGATCCATCCTGCAGAACCTTCAGGGACAGAATCTGAACAGAACGAAGTAAAAAGCACACTTTGTCTTCACCTCCCCCAACTTTAACACAGAAATTTTTAGATGATCAGATTATAGCATCCTATTGTGAGGCACAGTCATGGGTGAAGTAGTATTCTTTAATTTAAAAATACTTTTTCAGTGATTTATATCTTCCCCTAAATTATTTCCTAATTCGCCCAAAGCTCCAGGCTAGAAGCAACCATGCAAAAATCATTCCACTAAAAGCAATATATTGAACTGATTCTTTTCAGGAACCGTGTGCTGAATGTGACTAACATCAGCATTATTTAAGAATGTTTTCAGCTATTTAAAAATAAACTGTTGAAAATGCCAAACTTCACATAAGCATATGTAGATGAATGTGTGGTTCAGTAATTAAGTACAATCTCCAATATGCTGCAGCTTGCCCCCTTCACATTAAGATCAGCATTTGTGAATCAAAAACGTATTCAGTCCATTAGCATGATAATGCTGACAACACTTAAAGACACTAAATGGGTTCCCACCACATTACCCAGAAGCTTTGCTGATTATACAAGAAGGGAGAACAGAGCAAGATATACAGCACTAGAGAGAGGCAGACGTGGGGATACAGATGCTGCTTTACCTCATTTACCCTTCCATTGCTAAGGCTTGAGGAAACATGAGGAAACACTCAGCTCAGGTTCTCTCTTGCCTGTGCATTTAAAAACTCGAAGGCTTTTCCACAAACTCAATTCCCTTTGGCAGCACATCCCTCTCTGTGTGCTGTTCCAGGATGCTGTGCCTATGAGTATTCATTTTAGAGTCAGGAAAGGATTTCTTCTCATTCGGCCAAATCCTGAACGTATGATAGCCAACTGCTCTTGCTTCTGCCTTTGCAACATCACAGTAAGTAGCTCCTCATAACATATGGCCATCATATAGTGCAATTAATAGAGAAGGCGGCCTTCTTCAGACATAATGGTATCAGAGATTTCCTTATCGGACCTTTGTTGGCAGAAGAAATTTACAATAATCCTGCTATGACTTTCCCACCTAAGGGATAAGTTAAAAAGGGATGATGATCCTAGGAATTAGAAGCACGAATGATGAATTCCTGGCAAAAAAAAACAGCAGTAAGGTGTACAATGGGGAGAGAAAGGAGACGGCACCTCTTCTCTGCACAGAATGAAGAAAAGTTGTGGTAAACCCTCCAAGTCTCCTCCTGTGTTAGTCATTCAATTGCTCATACTGCACAGCAGGCTACTCCTCAACCTTTGTCTCTGTCATGTGGTGCAAACTCGAGCAAACTAATCAACTTGCTTCTGGTTTTGGTTGGTAGGTTGGTTTTTAGTCTACTCTTTCTAAACAAAACAAGCCCACCCAAACCCACAAAAAATCTGCAAGATACTTGTCTGCCCATTGCCAGATCTACAAAAACTCTACAAAACTTTTTGAGGTCTTAAGGAAAGAGGAAAAATGTAGAATAGCAGAGGCTTCTTGGGAAGAACCAATCCACCAGGATATCCAGAGGGATGGAGACACCCTTGCAAAGGTATAGTAAAATCCCAAAGGCCTGCAATTAAAACCCATATTAGTCCGTCCCCTAGAAACCCTGAATTGGGTCAGTGCCTTCAAGTAGACACAGAACAGACACGGTTATTTTTATGTTACATGCCCAGTAGGAAAAGCATTTTCTGACGTTTATACTTTTGAGTCAGACTAATATAAAGATATGTCTGAGGGTTGAGAAATTTAATCATGATTTGTGTGTGATCCAGGCACGTTATTTTTTATTTTCTCTACACTCTGAACAACAGAATGGATGCCATACAGCATTCAGTAAGCATCAGGCCAGATCTTTGGCAGTGGCAAAAACACACGCAGCACTCCCCGGGAGATGATTTATGTAAGAGTCTCAAGGCTTTCCTTTGCAGACCCTGCTTTGCACATGCACATTCCTGTAGTGCCTATGGACAAACTTGGGGACAACGTGCTGAAGTGTGGCACAGAGTTATCCTCAGCTCCCTCTACCCACTAGAAAACTAGTAGGAGCTGAGGTGCAGAGGATACACAGGCATCTGTACACAACAGACATTTTATATGTAAGGGCAAACAGCTCTAAAAAAACTTACTAGGTTAGGCTTATGATCAAAACTTGAGTAGGAGCACAGGATGAAGTTAGACTGTGCACAAGGAGATGATCTGCTGTGTACCAAGAAAGCATTCTCCTCCCTCCCAAAACTGGTGGTGTAAGGGATCAAGAGCAGTTACTTTTGGGGTAAGGGAAGATAAGAGAAAAAATACTCCTGTATTTGTTGGAACATAATTATTATCCTGTAGAGGGAAATCCTTATTGATTTTCCCACATTAAAAAGCATTTTTTTTATGAATCAAAAAGTGACAAGATGTTTAACAATCAACATATGCTTGTCAAGAATTAATTATGCTATATCAGCCTAATCTCTTTGTATACTAGAAACAAACCTCCAGTAAAAAAAAAAAAAAAACAAACAACAAAATAAGTAGATGCCAAAAATGTTTATTATGTTTTTTGATACTGTCTCACAGGACATTTATATTAGCAAACTCGGGAAACGCAGCCTAAATGTAAATTACGAATTAGTATGAAATATGAGGAAAACCACATTTAAAAAGTCTATGCCAAAAATTTGAAGAGGTATCAAGAAAAGTTTTGCAGGGGGCTGTCCTCAGTACAGCAATAATCATTATTTTTTAGTAATGATTTGGATAGTGAAACAAGGAATGTTTTTTATATCAGCAGGCAACGTTAACCGATTGGAGCATTAATGCACAGGAGGCCAGGCTTAGACTTCACAATGGTCTTAAACTGGAGGGAGAGCGTGGTAAGTACAGAGATGCAATTCCTCAGGGACAGCAGCAAAAAAGCACAGCTGACTGTGAATCATTACATACACCCGTAACAGGAAAAAAATGTCTTGCTCTGCTACCTAAAGGTCTCGAAGCCTCCTGTACATCCAAGGTATGAGTCAGCAATACCAGAACATTACAAAAAGAGTAACAGATGTATGGAGGTAAATGAACCAAATTACCAACTGCAAAGACAAGAGTAATTTATGTTCTGCCCAATGCAAGCAAGGCCCCCACGGGGATAACGTGCCCAGACCAATGCTTCAGACCAATGAGGGAAAGTGAACAGAAGGGATGAAGTTCAAAGAATGAGAATCGGTCTAGAATGTGTAACCTAAAAGGATTAATAAACCATCTTCTTTATTTTAGCAGAGACATTTAGGTAGGACTTAGTAGTGCCCCCAGGTAGCTAAAGCTTGCTGCCAGGGGAAAAGGGAAAATATTCTCCACGTCCCTGGCAGACACAGTGAGGAATAACAAGCTAAAATTGTTGCATGGAAGATGGAGGTAAGATACTAGAAAAAAAAAAAAATCTAATGGCAAGGACATCTTAGCATTGTGAAAAAATTAATAGCCAAGATTAAGAATGCCAGTAATGCAACTACTGTAAAGTCAGACACCTGCTTGTCAATCAGTAGTTTCAAGAGCCAGCTCACACTTGAGGAAAACACTTGCCACTATGTCACCTCTGTTCAGAGAAACTGAACAAGTATTTCAGTCACAAAAATTACTATGGGCTGGTAATACCAATTAGTTAAAGACCAGAAGGACATTCAACTCCTAGCTGTGGATCTAATAACCTGTAAACAGAACTATCTTTACTACTTCGGCAACATCCAGTTAGTCAAGCCCTAGATATATTGAAAGGGAACACATGGAAAACTGCTGCACCAATTTCACTGCTTTTTCTGCTCTTCAGAGATAGGCAGTTGATTCAGTTCCACACATCACTACCACTTACTTGTATGGTGGAAAAGAAGCTTGCATAAAACTGCAGGAGTCTTTTTCTAAACATATTCTTCAGCTGCAAGCTGTCTAAACAACATCCAGAGCTGTGATTTAAACATGTACCTATGAAAAAAAAAAAACAAACACAAAACCAAACCAAAACCCAATGCTTTTATCTTCCAACTGTTTCTTGTATTTAAAAGACACTGACAATATTTGGAAACTCAAGGTTTAGCTATTCTTTGTACGCAGTTTGGGGAATATAGGGAAAAACAAACAAGCAAACCAACCCACCACACCAACCCAAACCCAACATCCTTTGAATATTATTCATATACCATTTTCGGCCTTTTTTCCCCCTCTCAGGCTGACAAAATGGTCTACGTGGGCACAACCTATGGGCTAATGGGTCTAAACAACACGTGTATTTATCAGTAAAAGGAGCAGAAATCAGAGATTCTGCAGTGAGGGAACATCTGGGCAGACAGATAGGAACTCTTCTGAACACATTACATTAAATTTAAAGAGGAGGAAATTAGTTGTAATATCTGCCAAATTTCCTCCTTTAGGATTGACTGAAGACATAAATAAACCAATCTACCCATCTCCAAACAAACACCACCATTTCACCAAAGTCAAAATGATCTCATCCCTGGGGCATATAATTCCAAAACAATATGATATAAACGCACAGTTCAAAAACTTTTCTCCTCAAGCTCACTGTTCTTAAGATTTCTTTACTACAGCTCATACCTCTTTTCCAAGTGTAGCCCCTCCCAGGCAGCTTAAGCCCAGTGAGGTACCAATAATTAACATACTGGATTACTCAAATAGACTAGAAAGTATTTCAAAAGAGCTATACAGCATCAACAGTTATAGCACAGTTATAATTATTAACTTGTTCCATTTCTTGCCTTCTAAATATTTTTTCATGTACTGAAAAGCATCTCATTAATTCCATTTCCTACTCCCCTACTTCTAGTTAAAATAAAGAGAAAAAAAAACACACACAAAAAGCATCCAGAATTTCAGCACACTGATGTACAGGGTAGGACTTACAAGTCTCCAAACTGGAAAAAGAAGAGGGGAAGGATAAGAGAAAGACAAGTAAAAAAAAAAAAAAAAAAGATTAAGAGAGAAGAGATTCAGATCAATTTAATGGTATTTGGATAGCAACATTAACTAGGGGAGTAAAAAGGGACACACACAATCTCAGCAGCTCCTTCCAAAGAGAAAGGACTTTTACCGCTTTAGGAAAATAGCAGCTAATAAAAATGTGTTTAAAAAGCCATTTAAATCAAGGCAAGGTTTCAGCCAGAATCCATAATGGTTACATTATTTGATTTTGTATTTTGAAAGCAGAATTGTAGGTCCTCGGCAAAAACCTCAGTCTTTTCCCAGCAAAATCAAGAGCAAAATTTCCACTGACTTTCACAATAGGTGGTAACAAGGTCAGAGCCTACATACCTGACATAATCTACTGTAAACATGCTTTTACTTTTGAAAATCCTACTATAGAAAAGACAACTGATAACACTTGGTGATTAAACGGTAGAAGTTTCCTCTTACATCAAAGAGCTATTTACCTACCACTGTAAACATTTTTGTTCCATATTCTGCACATCTCACTTTCAAGCAGCTAGCAAACAGACTGCAGGGAAGTACACAAAGACAAAAACTCAGTGCTGCAGTCTATTTAGAAAGCATTACAAAATCCCTAAAACTAAATCCTAAGTATTCATGCATGACTCTAAAACCATGTAATATAAAACCTGTAAATATTGCTCTGTCAGCATATTAATCCTTGTCTGTGTGATACACATAATCACCAATAGATAAACGCTACACGGGTAACTATCTGAAAGAGTCTACAGAACAGCTTGATTTTTTTTTTTTTTTTTTCTAAATGCAGCATTTTACACAACAAATTCACACAAGAGTAAAGAAGGATTGGTCAAAAGCAATGCCCCTTAGACTGGAATTTTTTAACCTTTTGTCAGCAGAAGCCAGAGATGTAAAACAATCTATCAGCAAACAGCAAGAAGAGGAAGAGAAATAGAGGGGACTCTATAAACAACCAATGTGTTGGTGAAAACACCTGAACCATTCTGAAGGTCATTCTTAAACCACATTTAAGTTGAACAGTGCTATAACTTTGTTTAAAAACAAAATTTAAAATTAGACACTTTTGAATTGAAAACTATTGAGTACCTGGACTACATATTAATGCTGGACAAAGTATGAGGGGGAAAAAAAATAAATTATAAAGTTAGAATGTGGTAAAAGGATTACTTTTTTTCTTTCCAGTTGTATAACAAATAATTCAGAGAAAAATGGTTAATTCATATTCATTCTAAGTATGAAGCTCTCTCATTAAAAAGATGGTGCACATTTCCTTATCCCCACAAAAAGAAGTGTGCTCAACACAAAGGAATTTCTGCCTTATTTTCCAGATCTAGATCATTACAATTAACTATTACATTAATTTCAGCCACTGAAAGATCTATAAAACAAGTTCTATGAAAAAAATTAGTTCTCCTAGACAAATCTGTGCTCCTTCCAAATTAACAACCATCACACACGCATAGGAAGGATATACTGCAACAGCTTATTTCCTGTTAGATACCATGGAAATTGTTTTAATGAATCCAGTGGTTGCATAAGTAGTTCCTTTTAATATATGTAAGTTGAGAATATAAATTCTCTTTTAAGTAAGTTTCCAGTTCTAAAATAAAATAATTCCTTAGGGAAACATCTCAATCTTTTACAACTTTCTATACAGGTGAATTAATACCCACTACTGAAGGCTCATATGGAAATCAACCAATTTTGTAAGTGACGTAGTATTTTATAAAATGCACAGCACCCACACTATCACGTACCTGCCACTATATCAGTACAAGCCAACGAGCAATTGAGACTACCCCCAACTATGATAAACTGCTTTCATTGATATGCATGAAACTTACCTATGACAAGCAACACCACAGAGTAGCTAAACAGGTTCAATCTTACACAGTCCTACTCATACCTATTAGAAGTACACAAGCACTGAAGCCACTAGTCTAAAAACTCCCAGGAGCAAGCCTAACCCAGCTGATTTCTATTTCTACCTGAGAGCAATTAAGTTAGTTCCTCTCCTTTCACATTACAGCACCTGCATGCCTTTCTATCAGAAAGAGTAAAATCCTTTTCCCTGGGCAATTACTGCATCAGGACCCAAAGTACTACTGAAAGGAGAATTTTTCAACATTGCTTCAAACACTAAGGTCTTAGAAAACAACTCTTTCAGAGAACTTTGCCCTAACCTTTGCTAGAAACACTAATGTTACTTCTTAAAAAGATACAAAATGGTTTGGTTTTGACATTATTGACAGTGACACAGACTCATTTTATTACTACTAGTCTTTGGCTGCATAAAGTATGTCCTTACTGTATGTAATTTTTAGAGCTGGACAGAAACCAGTTAGTGGTATTCTTGTCAAACTTCCTCTTGCTCTATCCTACTCCACAAGCTACAGAGCATTATTTTTACCACTGTGTAAATACCAAGTGTATGTGAAAATCCTCTCTCTGAAATACATTCTTGGCAAAAATCTTATTTAGAACTTACTATAGGAAAGTCCAATAAATTTTCTTCAGATAAAAATAGCAAACCAGGTGAAATCAAAATGACCCTTGGTATAGTTTCAGTTGCATTTCTTTATTTGCTGGTTTTCTTATTTTTGAAATAAGATATTAGCACCTTAAAATGAACAAAAACTTATTGGTTAGTAATTTCCACAGTTCTCTTTATTAACCCTTGAGTCTCTTCAGGATAGTGTTTTAAAATGAGATTTCCTTGTGATGTTTGGTCTGTTGCAAGAGAGAATGTAAATTCAGACTGAAATAGTCACTCATTATTACCTTTAGGTTGAAACTTTTAACCTGGGAACTAGCACATAAACATCTGTGACAGACCTTCTCATGGGCAAATTCAAATTGTGATTCTTTATTCTGGTACTTCTCATTCCCTAGCTATGGATATTCCTCTGCTAAACTAATAGCTGGATATTTAGGGGCGAAACTTTGACTATGAGATATACAAAAGATCATAGATGCATTTGTATAAAAAGTCTCAATGCAGTACAACACAAGCAGTTATTAGTAGAACAGGTTTAAACAAAATCTGAAGAGAAACATTTTAGCAACCACTAAACAGTCAGACAAGAATTCAGAGATGCTGCAATTAGAAGCAATTATCATAACCATATGATTAGCACTAAAAATTATGCCAAAAAACATCTTTCAACATTTTTGCATCAAACTCTTAACTTCTGAGAAGGTTACAACTTACTTGAACATTTTACATTCACTCTTGCTTTGAAAAGACCAAGTCAGTCCCATACATATGTTCGAAAGCTATAATACATTCTCCCATTTCCTAAATCAATCCCTTTTTTTTTGCCAGTGGGACCAGAAGGATTTTATGTAACTGCAGCTTTGGCAGTTTTAAGAGTGACATTTTTAAGATTGAAGTCTAGAGTTTTACCTTTATAAGAACAACTTGGGTTCAGACACCTGTTTTGGTCAATGGGAAGGCAGCTGGGGACACAGAGTGCAACGCAGGGAGAAGTGATGGCCCCAGTCTCCTGAGTGGGAGAGAAATCTTCTCATCAGAGCATGGGGGAGGAGGAAGGATCCAAATTACAGCCTGAGACTCTTGGGCAACAGGAGGGTAAGGCGGAACAAAACTCATACAGGGCTTGGGATGGGATCAAGTGAAAAAGACACAGCATTATCTTAAACTGTACAAGAAGGTATTGCTGCATCAGTTCTGTCTTTCCACCCATACAGATCCTGGTTAGCACTCAGCTTTGTTGAGTGAATGTAGATTGAGTAGAAAAAGGTTAGGGAGACCAAAGACAAAAGATGTACATTGTTGAGGGGGAAAGAAATTGCTCTAAGGGAAGAACTGTGCCTTGAGGCAGATTGAAGGGAGGTGATTTAGAAGGCAGGGAATGGGTACCTCTAGGGTACATGGAGGTCTCTGGGACAGCAGGGCTGGGAGCTGTAGAGACCGAGTCACTGGAGTTTGCTCCCAGCAAACATCTCTATCCACAAACCAAGGGCATTGATACAGAACTGGCGCCCACTCCCAATTTTGGGTTTTGAGCTGGATTTTTTTTTCCTCTGTGGACTTAGTAAGTTCTTGGTTTATACTGGCGTTTGGTTTTAATCACAGCATGAATAGCTTAGCTCCAGCTCTCAGCCACTGAAGTTCTCAATGTTTTTTTTCTGCTAATGAAAATACTTACATCCGTGCATGTGAGAGCATGGCCAAGTGGCCACTTAACTAACTCTGGGAAAAAAAAACAACAGTACAAGCTTTTCTTAGTCCCTGACTGAAAGACACATTTTTTTCTCCATCTTTTCTCCAGCCCTTTTCTTTAACCACACCAAATTTACCATGCATAGTTTCTGAGGCACAAACATCAGAACCAAACTTATCCCCATTACTCCATATGAAGTTCTGACTGACATCATATGGAGTGATAACACCACATCCTTGCTTTGTGGTGTGGATCCTTGAAACCAATGCAGTTCTTCTTGGGAAATAAAGAACTTATGGAATACATACATTTGTACCTGGTTGTAAGTTGTATTCACTATATATTATTGCCATTTCTCCCTGATTTTAAGTTACTGACAGGACAACTGTGCACTTGATTCCAGCCAATATACATTAGTGGAGATGTCAGAGAGTATTTACCAAACATTTATTCTAGCACCTGTAATACCTGTGTTTAGAAGTCTACCTTGCTGCTGTTCAAGCTGCTAATGGTGATATTTAAAGCTCTGAAAAGTTCTGGTTTGTTTTTTTTTTCGCATGCTATTGCTGTATTTATCGTTCTCATCTCATGTCATCCTGTTCTCACCTACCATTACAATCACAGTTGGTAAGGGTGTGCTTGTTAGCTGATTTAAATTTTAACACTTCATGCCAAACCCAGCATCAGATGAAATCACTGGCAAAACCCCCACTGACCTCACTGGGAATGAAACCAACTGGAGAAGCAAGGCTCCCACGACAGGAATGCATCACTGCCATTCACATCCTGCTGAGTTTGTGAGAACCGGGACAAGATACTATTAGAAGGCGCTTCTATGTGACCATCACTTCTCCTTTGTTTTGCAAAATAGTAGGAAAAGGTTTTTTTACTATCTGCAAATAACAAACCTAAGAGGATGGATGAGTCACTGGTGACGATTTTGGGCCAGCTCGGCTCACAGACTGCCAGTGTCAGGGAAGGTTCACCCGATTCTCCCCTTCCTGCTGCACAGCCAGTCCCAAAATAACGCCGCAGTGCTAAACATAGCGGCACTGTGCTCTTTTAATAAGCGACAATTCCTGCAGCATGTACAAGCCACCACATTTGTCAAGATAAGAATATCAATATGAGATGTCATATTAGCCTAGACAAAGAGATTGAACCAGATAGCTTTGTCAAACACCAAGCAAAGGGGCTCATTCAAACTGACACAGCAAGAAATTTAAAAGTTGAACCTACCAATCTACTGTTAACTCATTCCATCCTTTCCTGCTTTGGAAAAGTCTCAAGCCAGTAAGTAAGATCCTCTAAGTGGTATAATAAATTCATTCCTAATCTGCAATAACAATATTCCTGTCACTTCAAACCCCTCTGCTGCACTTTTCAGAAATTCTGTAATAGCTGTTAGTATGTTTCAGATCACACATATAGATCTATACACCTTAGTGGATAGGGACTCTTCATAATGACATACACACACAGCATGTAACTAACAAGTAAAATTAACAGGCATAAGTAATTGCCAGATAGCCAAGTTACTGGTTCTTTCTCAATCACTTTAATTTACACATAAGTCATTAAGGCAATGAACAAAAACACTGCACTACTGCAGTGTGCTTCATCTGTCTAAAATTTTTCGTGACTTTAGGCAAATTCTTCAATTTCACTTCTGAAATCAGGGACACAGCTGTCCTACATATATGAGTGTGAGATACTGATATTGGTCATAAACAAGACTAGAAACACAGTTCACAAGATTACTCTGTAGGTGAGAAATGATCTTGGTTTCTTTGGTATTCCTCACACACGGCTGTGTGTGTGGGCTTCACCATCGTACATACGGTGGAGAGAGAAGCTCTAGGGGTAGGGGTATCAACAGAAATATTTCCCTTAAGATGTGTTTTCTCCTCAGAAGGACTTATGATCACCAAGCTTATTTAAAACAAGACAGGTTTATCAGCGTGCAGGAGTGAAACGAGTTGTTAAGACTTTTGCCACACCACTGGTGGTGTCCCTGTTGAGGTGAAGCACGTACACAAAACCCTGCACTATGTGGAAAAATTCAGGTCAGCTTTGCACCACGGAGGTCTGACTGCATCATGTCCTTTGAGGGAAGGAAAAGCCTTCAGGGAACTACAAGAGAGCAGGCATTTCTCTTTTGGAAGAGACCTGTAAGTTTAGCTTTTTCTTCAAACTTAGAGCCACGTGAAGGACGAAGGAAGAATCCCCCTTACAGAGCAGCCGCTGCAGCTCACAGTGGCAGGCTGCTCAGCCCCACACCATGCTTTGGAGCTGGGAGCCACACTCTCCCCTTCTCCTCTGCCAGCCTCCACCACGACCAGAGCTGAGAAGATAGACCGAACAGAGAAAATATAGTGAACACAATCATAGACAGAGGGCAAGCAGTTGATACTACCCCCTTTCAGGACTTCACCTTCAATATATCCTAACGGGATCTTCCTCCCCTCAAAACTGAGAGATAATGAAGCAGAGGAAGATTTACATTCAATATTTCCAGAGAAGATTGAATACACTTGAAAATATTCAGCACCAATTCAAATGCAAATACAGCACAGTACTGTTTTATTCATATTCTGCCACATTTTGCCTTAATGGTCTAATTGGAAGATCTTTTCTAGTTTGTTTTCTGTGAGTTTAATAAACTGTGACTTTGAAAAAACTGCCCAATATATAAAGAGCTATATTTTCTTTAAAAGAAAACAGTTATGAAGTCAAAGGCAAGTTCAGTGGTTTCTTACATAATATACTTTTTCACATCCTGAACATTGCCTGTAGCTTTGCTAATTTATTGCCATGAAAATATTGTTACTACTTAATGCACTAGTACTTTTGTCAATAGGCAGCTTTCCCCAAGGCATATTTGAGAATGCTCTGCTAATCAGAGTTGATGCAGTTATTCCAAAGCAGCCAGATCTTTAGAAAAAGGTTCATATTTAATTGTGGTCTGGGTGAGTGTTGTCATTTCTACAAAGCACAATATTTTTAATTCACTGAATTCACTTCTGCAGATATCTAAAGTGCTGACCACATTATCCAGCCCCAGACTCAGCTTGAACCAGTGTATTTCAAAGCAGTATTGCTGGTATCTTTATCTTATAACATTCAACTTATGTGAAATATTCCTCATTTTGTGGTGGCAAGGATTAAACAAAAATTTAATCCAAACCACAAATCTGTGCTATATCCTCAGCACAGAAATTAAAAAAATGTGGTTGGGTATTTAAGCAGATACTCACTTGGATCTGATTACTTACTCTTCTACATCTGGTTAAACTCTTAAGATTATGACCTCAAGTGCAGCTGAATTTTTAGTATTTGTTTTCCAAGTATGATGATAATCATGAACAGCACAGTGAGTGACAGTGAGGTCACGTACACATACATATGTCACATGACACAGTTTTAGTCTCTGTCCGTGAGTGTTACTTTACTAAGGCTAAGCAAATCACCGTGATTGGTGGGGGAGCTTTTACTGCATGTATGTTTTTACTGATTTTTAATGTATTTTCAATTCTCTGCACATGAAAAATTGAATAAAGTTCCTCCAGAAACAGGTCAGGCCATTTATTTCAATTAGAAATAGTAATGAAATTCCAGTAAACTATTAAATGTCACTTAAACTACATTAGAGATAAATAGAATACTTAATTTCTCTTGGCATGCTCCACAATGAGGTGCCCTGCTTGTCTTTATATTGACAACATAGGTGCTCCTCTGCTTTCCCTACCACAGTGACATTTAGTAACATTACTCCTGCTCAGACCCAGCATGGACTTAATCCATTTTGCAACACGACAACCAAGGCAAGAAATGTCTCCACCTATGGAGGTAACATCTCTACTTTCTCTGACCCAGCTGTCTCAGGCCAGTGCTATGCATCCTTTGTTCACTCTCACTGGAATCCAGAGGTGCTGGCCATTTTACATGGCAAATTAATATTAATACTATTCCTACACTAGGCATAATTAAGTTCCCAATTAAGAACAAAATTACGACCATTAAGGTTAAGTTTTTTAATCAGCTATGTATTTTGAGATGACACAGATGTTTCATTGACTGAGAGAGGTTCTTGTTTGAAGGGCATCCAAGCCCATCGTCTCCACAAGAAGTTTCTTAGATATATGAGACTTCTAAGGCTAACAGTCATCAACAACAGGTGTGAAACTAAAAGAGCAGGCTTTGAGTATTAAGGATCATTATCAACTTCCGCTGAGTTCTCCTCAGTTACAGTTGATATTCATTGGTTTATACCTGAAAAATATATAAGATGCAATTTGAGGAGGTACGGCCTTGTTCTGATTCTCTGTGAAAATGATCAAGACAGCTCATGATAATTCTCCACGTCTGAAGTCGCCCATACACATGGCTTCAATTCAAAGTTTGCACATCTTTAAGAGATTAATATTAAGATCTCTAAGTAGTTGTTAGCTGTTTCTGCTAACTGTAATCAAACTAACTAAAAGTAAGATTTACCATGCCAATACATTTCTATCCCTCCCATTCTCTTGTTTCACCTTTCACCTGAAAGTACAGCAACAACCCTGGAAGGACAGCAAAAGGATGATTTTAACATCTCCATGGCCAGCCACATGCAATACTAATTTTTGATCTTTTGACATGTCTACAGCTCAGGCAGCTAGAAAAAGGCTCCAAACAAATAGGAGGAGCAGCACTTCCAGTTCCCAGGAATGTTTTCAAATAAAATACCAAAATTGTCTGAGAACTACATAACTGAACACATGAAGTATTGTTCAGAAAACAAGTAAAATGCATATACGTATATGTATACATACATACATACACACACACATGCGTGTGCTCCTCCGTACATATACTACCTTTCATTCATAGGTATTAAGAGGAGGAGATGATGGCATTCTCCATGTAAACTATGCAGGTAAGCAGAAGGCTAGCTAGCTGCTCAGCAGCACTAGAAACGCAAACAGATAGCAAACAGGTCAGTGTCTGGTGCCCTGCTCCAGAATATCTGCATGACCATCTGTAGATGGATGTGTGATAAATGTGTACAAAAACCTTGTCAGAAACCTCAAGTTGACTCTTTAATCCCGTGAACAGAAGAGAATACATCTAGTTTCTTTTGGCATGCAGAAGTCTGCACACTGCATACTCTCTATATAAAGTATATACAGGTTGCTTAAATTATATCCATAATTTTCTCAAGTTTTTGGTTTCTTGTTAGTTTGTTTGTTTTTTTAAGAGACACTGTTACATCTCTTTCCCAAATGAAAGAATAGAGTATTTAATTTTTCTTGCTCTAATATGAATAACACACAGCGATGTGATCTTTTGCTATTCCCTTTAAGCTGTTCTGGAAATGGATTTCTACAGTGGGTGGCATTCAGAATAACACATGTTGTGCAACACACACTCAAATCTTGACAGCTTTATGGTTTCTTACAACATGCTACGATGTGGAGTAATTCACAATCAGATGGAGAAAAATTTTCTATTACTGTAAAAAAATGATGTTATAAGCATTCATCATCCAAATGAAATATATTGAGACTATAGGCTGAAATAAAGCTAGGAAAGTAAGCTGGGTTCCTTTTTTTTTAATTTCAAAATATTGCATGTAGATTTAAACCAATTGAAGCTGAGTGATGCTTTCTATGTAAAATGAGCTTGCCCTGGCAGTTAATCCACAATATTATCAGACCCATCAAATTAAAATAAGGTGAGCTAAAGAAGAAATCAATGCTAAAGATGTGAATTTCCTTGATGACATAATTTACAATTTCCATTGTGGAGATTTAAAAGAGAGAAGGCAGAGGATCCACTTGGTAAAATGGAATTGCTGCCTATGAAGATACACAAAGTCAAAAGGACACAAAGTCAAAAGGAAGAAATGGAACATAGCCACGGAGGTGGGTCATGTACTGCAGCTATACTGATAAGCCAGAACTTCTACAGAAGTTCTTTAAAGACAGGGGATGTTAATTTCAGAAGGGTGTCAGTCCAATGATGTATCACTTCACAGGGAGGGGGGAAAAAATCTCCAAAAGACACAGTAACTTTTGGAAGACGCTTTACTTAGACTAGATGTTCATGGATGTTTTGATAGATTTGGCTACTGTCCCACTGGATTTGATCCAGTCTCTGACAGTGTCATCAGCCAGATGTTTCATGTAAAGAAAAACTATTATCTCAAACCAGTCAACTGTGCTGTACTTGAGAAGTGACTAGTGGCCTCTGTCACCAAGCCGCTAAAAAAATGGAGTCCCAAAACTTACTGTTCTACTAGTCTTACACGTACCTCCATCGTTATCCAAGCGGTATTTTAGTCATTATTCTCACACCCAGGTCCCGTACAGCAGATGATTCATTCTCAATTTTAATTTCTCACATTTCTTCAAACCCAGACCTGCAGATTTCCCCATGACCTTGCTTCCATACCTTCAGAAGCTTTTCAGAAGTAAAAAGTACCCGCAAGTTGAAGGTCAACTGCAACTTCTCAGACTTCAAACCATTAGGAAAATACAGGCAACTCTTGTCATCTAACAACTTTGAAGCACTTAATTCTGAACTCTGAAGCAACCATGCATTATAATACCTAATTTTCTTTCACAAATCATTTTACTCTCCATGATATTATCCATTTAATTCTATCATTTTATTTATTCTGCATGTGATATTTTCAGCGGGAAACCTACACAAAACTTTAAACAAACCACTTCCTATCTTCCAAACTACATCAAGCTTACATTTTAACATCTTCAAAAGATAAGATTTCAGTAAATACTGGGTTTTCATCAAATTGGAATGTACTCTTCCAAGACCTACACTTTTCTGGCCTTTCAGCAGATGATGTGTCCTCAAGATAACCTGACCTGTGCTGGAGCAACTGGTGAACAGCTTCAACATTCATCAGTCACTACCATCCTCCAGTAAATAAATCCAAGCAACAAAAGGAGTTGTTCCTCCAAGTAAGTACCACTTCATGATCAATTTCTCTAACAGAAACTGACTCTAAAATATGACCTTCAACAAAAGATGAGAGAAGCCATCATTCTCCAACACAATGGAAAAGGTTCACAAAAAAACCCAAGCCATGAAACCAAACAAAACCGCACTAAGACCATCCTGTCACCTTTTGCCTTTACACCCTAAACTAGACTGGACTAAAAGACCCAGTCAACAAAAAATAAAGGCAAAACCAAAATGCAGTGCAATGCTGCACTGCCCTGAAACTCCACATTAGGTCAACAAGCTTTGGTGGGTCTGACTTACGTTGGCCCTGCTCCTCTTCACACCTAGCTGAAGTTCTGACCACGTTTTCCCCTGAAAAATGACACTGGCACATGTGGAGACACTCAGACCCAGTCAAAACAGAAGTGGGGCCACAACCTGCCAGGCCCCCTCATCTCCAGCTGGACACCACACAATTGCTGGCTGCCTGAGCGAGGACTTCTCCAGCTGCTACCGCTGCCCCACAACACCCGGAAGCCACGGCCCCTCCT
>JANHFX010164962.1:0-39869 GCA_027560015.1 Chloroceryle amazona
AGGCCCAGGTTGAAAGAACGAGTCAGAGAGAGAAACAAAAAATGGACAGGGCTGGGGTAAGCCTTCGAGCCCTTGTCTCCGAGTGCTAATGGCACAAGTAGGATACTTTAGTTGCCTGTGTCCCAATTTGTCCTTCTTCTTAATTTCCCTTGTGTACCAAAAGCCAGTTCTCTTGCAGCCTGCAGCCCTGTGTGGCTGGAGAGCGTCCAGGCCAACAACAGGGCTCTAGCTCTGGCTCTGCAGGAGGAGAAGCGCAAAGGGAGAGAAGCCCAAGATGCTCTTTGGTGTCTAAAGGAAGAGAACCAATGCCTGAAGCTTCAGATCTTTTATTTGCAAGCACTGCTTCAGTTACGGCAGCTGCAGGCACCTGCTGAGGTACTTTCAACACCATCTTTGTCTTGTAGTAATGGGGAGTGTCAGAACTGGCTCCAGATAAGCCTGAGGTCTCTTGCTGAACTTGCATGACTCCTGACAAGTTAGTTAGCTACACAGGAGAGGTCTTCATGGATTCCCTCAGCTCTAGTCATTAATGCTTCCTATTTTCTTTTTTCTTCTCCTCCTTCTGTAAGAAGAGTTGGTGCTCTCCTTTTAATGGACAGTCTGTGACATCCAGATTAAATATAGTTCAGTTTTCACATAACATGGTTATGAGATATATGGAGCTGAAGATAGTTGCACCAACATGGTTTGCACTGTTCCTCCATTAGATGTGTGTGTCAGCCTTGTTTGGGCTCCTGTCTTCAGAAGGTGCTTGGAAATTACTGTAGTTGGCTGCTGGGCCAGAAAAGTCAGAGGGTTTGTGGTGTGGTGGCATCCCACTTTCCTCTCTTTCGTCTGGACCTTTATTTCTGTCTGCCAGGGAGGCTTCAGTTTTCTGAGCTGGGTCTAAGCATGGAATAATTTGGGTTTCTTTTCTGCACTGCTGCCAGTCATTTGGAGCCTTGCTCTTCTGGGGACTATCAGTCTTGTTTAAGCTGCTTAATCACAGTGAAGCCTTTCTTGTTAGCAGAATGCAGGAACTTTTCCTTCAGTGCCTGCAATGATTCCTGTTGTTACTGGACAAGAGCTTTGTGTGTAAGTAGCTTTGATTAATTTGTCTTGTCACTTCTCTTACAGTTTTATTACAGTGAAGGGGTGGGGGGGAGGCATATATCATGCAACAGAAATAATTCCTTGTCATAAAAGCAATGTATTTTTCCCCTCCCTAGGGGAGCTGCACAACATACTGTGGAACGTGAAGGCATCCCTAAGAGTGAGAAGAAGGCCACAGCAGATGACAATAATCCATCTGGCTGTGTTTCAGAGGACCACTGTCAATTTGCCAGAGCTGATGCCATAAAGGAAGTAGACCCAGAGTGTGGTAAGGAAATCTACTGGTCATCCTCCCTTCTGAAGCAAGTGCCTATAACTGTATCATGAATACACATTTGTAGTGTTGATACATAATGCATGAGAATGGAGAAATTCTGTGTTGTCGTAGCTGTGGTGAGGAGCAGGCTTCAGTATCAGCAAAGGCTAAAGGTTTTGAGTGAAGGTGCCTGGCAGAATGGAGAACAAATCTGAGAGGTTTGACTGTATCCTTGTCTCCTCCTAGTGACCTGACCTACTGAACAGTTGACTAGAGAAATCTTTTCTGTGGCCCGTTAGAGTTTATGATGATCTACTTTTTCAAAGCCAAATACTTGAAAAGGCTAATTGGAGAATAGATATGAGCTGCAGCTCAAATTTCCTGCAATCCTGCTGAGGATGTCTCCTCATGTTTTCCTGTAAGGAGAATACCCAAGTCATAGCCTGTTTCAGGACGCTTTCTGCAAATTGTATTCACTGAAGCCAATCTTGGTGATTACACAATGGGTCTTGCAAATGTTTTTTAGAAAATTCTGTGTTTGATCTGATTGCTGGGTTTAGAAAGTAAACAAATATTCTCTGGGATGCTAATTTGTAGTTCAGTAGGACTCTCTGTTCTGAGTTTTATTTTATTCTTTGCCTTGCTAAGGTAGTGCCAGAGCTGGAGACTGCCTCTTAAAATGAGGAGTGTGGACTATCTGGCAAAGTGTTCCACAAAAATATGTCCCTCAGGCAGTGCAATTCAGAGATACGATCTCATGCAGTGTGTCCTTAGGGTTTTGCCCTTCCAGAAACACCTCATTCAACAAGAATCTTTTCAAAACAGAAGGAAGCTAGATTTGGGGAAAGCCTAGAAGAACATAATGTTGAAAATGCAAATCTCAGTATTTCTCAACAAAATGAGAACATGGGAGAACTGGAGCCAGTGTTGAGGGAAATAGATTCTGCAGGTGCTCAACTGAGTTCACACAATGTGACTGACCTAAGGGAATTTGTATGTAAAAGGCTCTTGCATAAGGAGAGAGCATCTGGAGAGAAAGCTGGAAGGTGCTGGAGAAGCCTCCAGACCAAGCCTAGCACAAGACTTTCCAAGGAAAGCCAGAGGTGCTAACTGAGTCCTGCCATGGTAAGGACCACACTTCTCAGAATGGATACCAGTGATAGCTTTTTGGTGGAAGAAGACAACTAACCCAGCTACCAGAGAGGCAGACACAGAAGGTATAGTTGTCCTGGCTGTAAGTTGGGCAGTGTTGATGAGGATTTAAATGATGCCTCATCACCATAAATCACCCAGCAAAAGCAGCTCAGTGGACAGAATTGGTGCATGGTGAGAGCATGCAAGACCTGGTCCTGGGAGGTGTCTGGCAGAGCTTGAACAGGAACTCCAGAATGAGCAGTGGAGCATCCTCCATGAAGTACGAAGATAGCTGGTAAGGGGAGTTTAGGAAGGGTTGTATCCTGATTGATTTCACTACTTCCTAGACACTTTTTAGGGAAGTAGACACTTTCAAGAGAGCTTCTCTTAAAAATGCAACCTGATATGACAGTGTAATTTATCCAGCCACTGGATATGTCAGCAAAGAGATAACTGAAAGTGGGTACTCTGAAAAACTGCTTAAAACCAAACCATAGTCTTGTTTGTATTTTGCAGTACTTTTAGGATGAAGTTAAACAGGAAAACAAAGCAACTAATGTTGCCAGAGAAAGCTGGATATTCTGGGATTTTTTAAATGGCAGATAGGGGCTTAAAGAGGCTCAGTTTAAGTATTTCTTGCTCTTTCTTGAATGGAGGGATGAATGTCATAGGTGCAGCTGGCAGCTGCTTCAGGTCCACTAGTTCATTTGTCTATATTGTGCCTTAAGTTCCGTGTTTTCTTGAAGTGTTGGGTGTATAATGACCTAGTGAGTTTTGAAACTCTTTGAACGGAGGAATCTTTTGAGCATTCTTGTCAATGTCTTCAGAATGTTACCAGCACGGCATGCTCTAGCCTTAGCACTGGGACAGTGGTTGTTCACCCAACACATGAAAGGCTACCACCTCTGAAATGCAGATGATGTGATCCCAGGAACAATGTATGTGTCCTACTTCTCTGCTTAATGCAGTGAAGCATTGTGGCCTTTCTCAAAAGGCAGGATATGGTGGGGGCTGTTTTGGGCAGAAAGTTCCAGGATGGCCTTTGAAGAAGGGTCTGATATTGGTAGTACAAAACAGTCCAAAGCAGGATCTAATGTAGTAGTTGGGAGTTGAACTGTTGTAAATAGAGGAGGGAGTGGGAGATGAAGTAGAATCCAGACTTAATTTTGCTGCATTACTTTTGCAGGAGTCGTAGAGCAGTTGCATTTGCAGATGAGTATTGTCTGACGGCTCCAATTTTCCAGCAGAAAAAAAGAAGAATCCCTTGAAATAAAGGAGACTTGTTTGTTATCAATGAGTTTTCCTGTCATTCTTAGCACCTAGGGAGGTCATGATGAGTGAGAACGTCTATAAATGAAGTCACATCTGGGCATGTGATGCTAGGGACACAGGCAAAAGGTTCCCTTTCATTAGTCTAATGAGTGGTTTGTTTATAAGGAGGTGGCTTTAGTGTGCAAGGCATAAGATGACATTTTAAGAGGTGATTCTATTCACCCTCTTCTGGGAGAAATAGTTTTCATTCTTTCTCATTTCAGAAATGTTCCATACAGTGGAGGTTGAACATTAGAAGCTGACTTTTCTATCATGTCTGAAGTAGGACTTTGGTTTATGTGGGTGGATTTGGAGTGCCTAGGATCTCTTGATTCTCAATGTTTCTGTCTCTTCAGGCCTACTTTACATCAGGGTTGGTGTTTCATACAGATGCTTGCAGTAAATGCATTAAGAAGGACAGTGGCAACCTGGGAACAAATTGACATCTCTTTCATGGTCTCAGGGGTTGCTTTAAGTGTACTAGAGTTCCTTCTGGACACAGTGACAGACAGTGCACTCTTTTCCTTCCCTGTTGTATCTGTGTAAACACCTGTATTCACCAGTCTGTCAGATCTGGTTTGACTACCCATCTGGAGCTGAAAACCATCTGAAATAGTTGGCACAGCTACAAATGTGGCTTGAGAAATAGAATCTGGACTTGGTTTGGTGCTTGTATGGCTTGCTCTGAAGACTGAGAGGTGCTCTGCTTTGAGGTGTGGGAAGGGTGATATTTTAAGAGTAGAGAGAACCTCTGTCCACAGAGAGCTTCTCTGATTTGTTCTCACAGACTTGATGCATTTGTCCCTGATAGAACATAACCTGAAGCCACCAAGGAAGAGCCATCTTTTTGTGAGCTGACACTCTCAGTGCTGCAGTAGATGATTTGTTAGAGGAGCCTCTGAAAAATGTAAAAACATTTTGAGGCTGTGTAGCACTGGCTGCTATTTCTTTGCCTGTCTGTCTGCTGGTTCTGAAGTGACTGCTTCTGTTGTAAGGACATGAAGGTGGCAAGTGCATCACAGGTTTATTGTGGCCAAGGGCAAGTTGTACAGCTTCTGTCTCTGTTGGAGAAACTCCCACCCTCACCTGTCCCATGTGAGGAGGCATGAGACTTCTCCCCTCCTGTAGTCTGTAACTAGCAGTCACTCCTATGCTTGCATTTGCTGACGGTGATCTTAGAGGTTCAGATGAAGGCAGTGCTAGATGAATGTTTTCTAGTGTTCTGCCATAATACAGTGTTAGGGCAGTCAACCTAAAGCTTACAAGCTTACTATGGGGGTCAGTAATTCCAGTGAAGAGTCTAAGCTTGAGGTTGCTGTTCCCTTCTGTAGTCTCCGAAGGATGTAAGCAGGGTGACCTCTTCCCTCCAGGTGCTTTTTGTCACCTCAGCACTCCTGCAGTGACTCTTCTGTGGCTTATAAAGCTAGCTTTGTATGAGGCCTGCCTGAAGCATAGGAAGGCTTCTGAACTCAGGTACCTCCTAAACTTTACCTGTGGAGCATCTGCAAGTATCAGGAATTAAATGTATGTTTTGGTCTTCATGAAAGTATTTTATGTATTTTTAACTAGAAAATATCAAAGGATGAGGGTTTTTTGGCCCACATTCATCTCTGTAGAGTTACATCTGGGATGCCATGAAAGCAGGAACACGTGTGCATTTCTATTCACTTTCACACTGTATGATGTTTTATACAGTAGTCATCTCTGTCCTGGGAGCATTGAAGTATGTATCAGTGAAGAGTAGGATATGAGGTGTATCAGCGTGTACATCAAAGCCTCATCCTGTTAAAGCCACTTAAATGCAAGTCTAATAGTCCAAAAACATTCTCAAAGATATTTTGGGTTCTTATGTCCTGGATAAATCAGATCAATGTAGCATAAAGTATCCAGCCAGGCTCTTTTTCATATGCTGCTTATGAGACAGCAATTTTTTCTGTGGATTATTTGTCAGGCTCCCAAGTAAGGCAAGATTTACTAACATTGGGTTAATAAATCCATGAAGATTAGAAGGTTAGAAGATACATGAAATTGTGGTTTTTTTTGAAGTTGTTCCTCTCCTCTCACCTGAGTATTTCTTAAACTCGATATTAAAAAAGTTTCGACTCTTCAGACCTTCATTTCATTATACCACTTTCTAGTAAAATAGTACTGGGGGGGGGGAGTTTTTTCAGACTGATATTTCATTAGCTAAACTCCTGAATAGTTTTCATGCTTCCAAATATGCAGTTTACCATGATCTGAGGGATTTTGCACAGTATCTAGTAAAGCTTCACATGCACACTGTAACTGGTCATGAAGAAAATCTTAGAGATCAAGTGTGATATAAAGCATCACTTCAATAAAATATTTTTTTTGTATCTCCATGTGTTTGCAAACAAACTGAAACAGTTTTAAAAAGTGCTAGTGATTGAACAGGGAAGCTTCCAGGAGAACTAACTTGTGAGAAACGGACTGCATCTCTAGCTATGAAATGGGCACACTAGTTGCAAGAAAGGCAGCCTCACATGTCAAGCACACTTCTTCAAATTATGTATAGAAAAAAAATTCTCCATTACAGTGGCACATCTGTAGAATTTATTTTCGGTGTAGTTTGTGAAAAGTCACTGAAATCCAGCTATGAATAATTTGAGACACATAATAGCTATTGTTGCTTTAAAAATGAAGTAAGGCTGTGTTGCGGATGTGTTTCAGGATGTGGTGTGGTAAGGGAAAAGCAGGAGATGGATGTCGTGAGAGAAGTCGAATAAATAGCATTTCCCTGTGACTGGGAAAGGTTGCCTTTTGTGTGTGTGTGTTTTAATTGCTAATTAAACCACAAGAAGGATTAAATGAAATACTTCTATTTTCTTGAATGCAAATTGTGTGGCAAAAGGTACAGGTGGGAGTGAGTTCGTGTCCAGCCCAGTTGTAGACATTGTCTTTTAAAGAGCCATGCTTGCTTGAATTCTCCTCAGTGAATGATGAAGCGGCCGTTAAAGGTCTTGGAAGAAGGGAAGCTATTGAGCCATCTGGTGGTTTTCTGGGAGATGTTTTCATAAAGGCTTAGAATCCAGAGTAAATTCTCCATGAGGATCAAGATGAAGGTGGACAGAGCTGTCCTTTTCCTTTGAGCTCTAAAGAGATTTGTATTGAAGGGTAGGTGTCCGTCTTTCATCTGACAGAGCACTATGAGTGTTCTTCCAGTGTCTAGTGGAAGTATTGGGGGAATACTTAAGTACAGGCAATAAACTCTCACTTTTTCAAGAGAAGTACAAAAGAATTTAGGTAGAGATCACCTTCTCGCTCCTGTCACTGTCTACTTCAGTCCCTTACCTGTTGGCAAAGTCTTTCACATTTTCTCTGCTTATAGATTGCTTTGTGTTTTTGTTTTCTCTATCACTTTCGTCAAGCTTGGGAAAAGAGGGAAGACCTGGACCTGGATCTCTAGGCTGCTCTGCCTAGAGATGCAGAGGGAAAAGCTAGATGAGTGTGTTGTTTCATGGCAGCTTCCATGGGTTTTATTGGCCAGTTTCCTGATCTCCTTTCGGTGGAGTCATTCAGCTGAATTGCTCTTATGCACACTGCAGGGCTGTGCTTTGTCTCTGCGTTTGTGGACTTTTAAATTTCTGATTCCTGTGTGTTGAACAAACCACAGATTAACCCAGAGCAATCCCCACCAAGCTCATTGGGATGGGGTGTATTAGGGTAACCAGGTGACATTTTTTTCCCAGAGCTTTGTGGCAGGAACAGTCCTGGAATTGGCTGTAGGGTGAATTGAAGCAAAGCCCGTGCTGCAGAAAGGAGAAGCTGGCCTCAACATGTCCATTGTTGGTGCACATGTGGCTTGAACAGCTTTCACTGAAGTATTCTGGAGGTTTGTGGTGGAAATGACTGCTGTAGACATAGTACAAAAGGAAATGTGCAGTGAGAGGAGGGGAGCTGGTCTTCTGCTTGCTGCTGTGACAAATGGAAGGCGGCACCTTTCAAACATGCAGCAGCCATTGGTATCATATTGCATGTCCTCTATGGTCCTGACCATAGTTGTGATTATGGTCCTGTCTGTAGAGGTGATTCTATGTGATCAGATTTCCCTCCTTTGGGTGACAGTGACTAGTGAGGGGCAGTCAGGAATGCTGTGCTCTCTCATCTTTGGAGCAACCACCAAAGACTAAAGGTGTTCTTTGCCATCTTGTATTATAAAGATGGCCCCTCACTACAGAGGGATATTGAGGTGCTGGAGCATGTCCAAAGAAGGGTAATGAAGCTGGTGGGGGGCCTAGAGCACAAGCCTTATGATGAGTGGCTGAGGAAACTGGAATTGTTTAGCTTGGAGAAAAAGGAAGGAGAAACCTTCTCACTCTCTCTAACTCCCTGAAAAGAGGTTGTAGCAAGGTGGTGGTGGTGGGGTGTCAGTTTCTTCTCCCAAGTAAGAAACAATAGGACAAGAGGAAACAGCCTCAACTTGCACTGGGGAATGGTTAGATTAGATATTAGGGAAAATTTCTTCACCAAAAGGGTTGTAAAGCTCTGGAACTGGCTGCCCAGGAGAACGGTGGAGTCCCCACCCATGTAGATATTTAAAAGATATATAGATGTGGAGCTGAGGGACATGGTTTAGGGTGGCTTCTTAGTGCTGGATTAACAGTTGGACTTGATGATTTTAAAGGTCTCTTCCAACCAGAATGATTCTATGATTTTTTTCACTGTTTAATTGCTACTTTAACACTTCCTGAGTGGTTTTTTTACAGCAGTGTCACATGTCTTAATGATGTTCACCCTGATGGTTCACCAAGGTTGGGACTTCCCACTCTTAATGTTGTTGGGTGGCATGAAAAACAGAACTATTGCCCCTGTGTCCTGTGGAGAGCTAATCTTCCGGGAGTCTGTACTGTCTCTCTTGTGACAGTGTTGGAGATGCTGTCTGCCTGGCTTCTGAAACCTGTCAGCCCTCTGCTTTCTGACCTGGCATTTCATTATGATGAGCTAGGCTGGAAGACCCTTTGCTGAAGAAGGGATTTTTCTTCCTGCCAGACTTTTGTTTTGGAAAGCATCTTCAGAGTAGTAGTGCTGTCTGGCTGGTACCCTGCACTTGAGCTTGTCTAAAAGTGTGCCAGAGCTCAGCCATCAAACTTTCCCAAAGTTTTCTGAAGGAAGGAGGATTCTTTGCCCAAGAATTAGAGGGCAGCAGATAGAGAATAGCCTGTCCTGGGTTAGAAGCACTCCTAACCTTTCATGGCCTTTGTAAGCCCATGTGTACATCTTGTGTGTCTTTCCTTGCATTAATGAGTTTGCTAGCATTGATTTTGAAAGCTTATGTGAAGGTGAGCAGGTATGCTCTGTACCTACTAGGAACTGGACTATTCAAAGCAGATGTTAAAAGTTTTCTCAAGAGAAGTTAGAACTCAATAAAGCACTTAAGAAACCTTGCAGTGTCTTAAGTGACTTACAGCTCCTTCTAGAGGTGATGAAGCATTGTGACAGTGAAGAATATAATGCTGCGCTGTACTAGTGCACTGCAAATCAAGGTCTGGTTTTGCCACAGGAGATACTCAGGAGAAGGAAAATATGTGTTATAGCAATACAGGTCATTAAATACTCTGCTTACTGGGCAGGCTGCTGGGGCTCTTTCTGGTGTGGGAACAGTCTTTCTTGTGTGAAAATTCTTGAAACCTTATGCATGATCCCTGGGAGTACTGTGGGCTAAAAAATACACTAATATCTCAAAGGAAAAATGTATTTTAAACATAAAAGGCTCAGTGATCTGGCTCTGGTTGCTTGGTGGATGAAGGAATGTTGATGGAAATGGCGATTTCACCAAAAAAAAGCAGATGATAACTGCAGAACATAAGATGTTATTTTTTTTTTTAAGAAGAGGTTCAGCCTTTTGCTGAGGGTGTAACAGTCAAACTTGAAGATTCAGAAAGTTTTGAAAGACTGTGTGTCACTCTGGGAATGAAAACTAGATATGAATTCTTGGTTGCTAAGTAATCATTCTGCTAGTAGCACGTACAAAATCATCCTGGAAATAGTTTATTCCCGATTTTATTTTGCAGTTTGAGCCTCAAAATGATCAGCAGTTATGCTGAAAAGGAAAGGAAGAGTCTCTCTAAAGTGACTAATCCATCAAGCCACCTTCCTGCAAGAGTGCCTCCTACGGGAGCTGTCTCTGGTCACGTAGCCCTGTGACCACCTAAGCTTTCTCTTGGGAGTCTTTGAGCGCTTTGTCACAGCAGAGACCTGTATCTTTCTGTAGTGTACTTTGGTTGAATATGAGAGATGATTTCCACATTTTGGGAAACACTTCATTTATTTTCAGGCTTATCTCACCCCATGGATTCACTTTGACACAAATGGCAAAGCTCCAGATGGAGGAGGAATAAAATCTTCTTGAGAAACTGAAGCTTCTGATTTGAAATCTTCTAGTGTTGTGAACGGTGTGTGGCCAGATCTTTCAAGCCTCCTCGTTTTCATTAGCTATTGATTTGACTCTCATCTTTATTCATCCTGACTTCTGTAAAAGAAAATCTCAGGGGGAAGCTGTTGGGATTTGGAAACTGGCAACAGAGTCTGTGGCTGACTTGATGGTGGAGCTGCTGACAGTAAAGGTTACTCATTAGAAAACAAAGGGAAGGGTTCCCATGTGCTGTATCATCTCACAAAGATCTATCTTCTTGACATATATGTATTAGATTGTTCCCATGTGGCAAGAAAATATTTGTCAAAAATGTACTCAGGATTTCCTGAGATTGATCTTCCAAGAACTTGGTAATTACTGGCAAGTGCCATCTTGTGTACCTTATCAAGAGACTGGTCTACAATGAAGTATAACATCTATAGTGGAACCATATTGAAGGATTGTTTGTTCTTACTAGGTAAAACTTGTCAATTTCTAAGTGTGAGCTGGTGCCCCACCAATTTCAAAATCTCAAAGGGCACAATCCACGGTTTGGTTATCTTTTAAAATTTATTAGTGTTGGTATTGTTGGTAGACTGTTGTAACCTTTATGCAGATCCTTCTCATTTACAACTACATGTGAGAGGAATCCACAGGTAGTTTTATATATCACCTTTTCTTGCAGGTTATTTTGAAAGTTGAGAAGTGAATATTCTCTTTTAGATTATTCCTTTGGATTTGCATGTCAAAAGTTCATCGCGTTCTGTCTTTTTTTGGTTAGGAACACCAGATTGACTATAACCATTTTTGTAATATTTGCATTATTTCTACAAGTCTGTAACAGGAGTAGAGAAGCTGTAAAGCTCATACTTGTGGAAGCTGGAAATCACTGAAAATCAGTTGCGGTAAGATACGTGCTTAAGAAGAGATATTTTTCAAGTGTTAACAAAGTCCTAAAAGCAGATGTTTACTCTTAATAGGAAACATCTAACAGTGTGCTCTCGTGATAAATATGACTGCAAGTTGTGCAGACATCCTGCAGAACCCATGTTTTTGTGGTAGCAGTAGCCCCTACATGTACATATCACAAGCATGCAGTAAGACCAACATGCGTTGCAAACAGGGAGTTCCACTGGGTTATTTACACGTAACTCAGGCGTGTGGTTTTTATCACTTTGTATTTCCATTAGAAGGAAATGGTTTAGAAGCAAACTGTGGTAAAAGGCAGGATGGCTGTGGTCTAACTGTCCTCAGTTTATCACTCGTTCTCATTGCAGCCCACCTCCTCTGAACCAGTTGTGACTGGTTCAGGTTATGGGGTTTTTCCACTGAATAACTAAACCTGTGTGCAAACGAATGCCCCAGCACTCACAAGCTTTAAAAATCCTCTTGACCTCTTATTCAGGCTAAATAAATACAAATTAAAAATTTAATACAAACAGTACAAGTTTGTATAAATAAACTACAGGGACGTGTGAGCTGTTGCAAATACAAAACCTGCAACCATGTATTTGAGAAATTCCAGAAACTGTGAGGTGATAGCTATGCTTAGCATGGCTTAGGGTAGTATGTAGGGAAGGTTTTGTTTGTTTGTTTGGGTGTGTTTTTGGTGTTGTGGTTGGTTGTTCTTTGTTTGGTTGTTTTGGTTTGGGTTTTTTTTGTTTGTTTGTTTTTTTGTGTGTGTGTTTTTGTTTTGTTTTGGGGTTTTTTTGTGCAAAAAGCTTAAATAGCTGTGTTTTCTCTCTATTTTTCTGTGTTGCATGTGTATGAGACCCAACAAGTCGTTTGGGGGATCATTTTAGTGAAAGAGATCTTGGTTCATTAATACAATACAGCATTTCTCTATCAGGGATAAAGGTAGGAGAGACTTGGACAATAATATGCTCCTGAAATCTCCAGTAACTGCATTCCAAAAATACCTTTGCACCTATTTTATTTCACTTGGATTGGAACCAAGCACTAATAAATAACAGCATGGGATATCAGCTGTTTCTCACAAGAGGGTTTGACTAAAGACTAGACATCATCTCGCTGTTTGCCTTGGAGAGTGATGTGGCATTGAAGGCAGTAGTAAGTTACATTGGCTTCATTATGCAGATTCTGAAATAGCTTGTAAGATAGGCTGTTAGTAAAATAGCTGTGGCTGTTAGAACTGTTCTCCTTCCCCTGCGATGGTGTGAGCCCTGGAAAGCAGTCCTGTTGTAACAGCACTTCATTTCCCCTGGCTTGCCTTAGCTCTTCAATAGAAAAGATGTAACGAGCTTGCTCTTCTTGTGTGGTGTAAAAGCATTCCTGCTTAATGCACTGAAAAGAAAAAAACTGACAGTTTGAAGGATCTTTGATTTCCTGAGGAGTTTATACAAACAGAGAAATGAGGCAGGTTTTCTTGGTAAATGCTGGAGAACAAACACAGGCCTCACAAATAAGCTCGGAGGAAAGCTTTTATTACCCTCTACAGCATTACAGAGAGTGTAAATGCCACTGGCACTTATCTCCAAACTTTTGACAGTGTTTTGCCCCAAAATGAGCAAAGGTTTTACCCCAATATGTCTACTTCAGAGTTTTTCACAGAAGTTTGAAAGGAATTGGTTTGTGGAACTCAGAGATGAAGAGTTCGAAGTCCAACATCTGAGAATTTTTCCCCTAGTGTGAAAACATTTTCTCTATTGAAGCTTCAGATTCAAGGTTTTGCTCAACTTAAAAGGGTATCTCTAAACAAGTTGTTGATCATGATCATTACAATTGTTTTCTTTCTTTCTTTAAAAATACAATGTGCAGGTTTTCAGTCTGTGGCACAGTACTGCTGTGGGGCCAGGTAGATTTCCTCCATTTGCGTATGTGTGAGCCTTAGAATTGCTTTTATGCTCATCTAACTTCTTAGTTCAAAAATATTATGTTCACTTTATTAAATTGTGTTTAATTGATTCTTAGAGCACATGTCACATCAGAATATTTAAGTCCTGATACATGAGAGTTGCAATAAATCATTGAAAGTAAAAATGAACAAATACATGTGAATTTACAGCACAGGAAGGCTTCTAATTAAACCTTAAGTGCAACGAGAAAACACATCTATTCTTTATATGCCAAAAGCTTTATATGTCAAAACCCTCTAAACTTCTGCAGGCATAACTAGTTTGACTATGAATACCTTCCTCATTTTGCCATATGAATTTTGGGTTAAAATCCAAGGTGTGGAACCTTGCTCCTATTGCCCAACTCGGTTCAATACTCATAAAAAATTAAGAAAACCAGGATGATATAAAAACACTAGCAGTAAAGCAAAACAAGCCCTATGCGGTAATTCCAGGAAATTATTTTTGGATATTTTTTTTGTTATTACATCTAACACTGAAAGCAAGGGAGTCTATATGGATAAGTATATAGCAGAGCAACTTGAAGATGATTTTTTAAGCCTTTCCTAAACCAGCATTTATGTTTTCTTTCCTTGGTCCTTGGTTGGAGCCCACATTCTGTAGATGAAGAAGAGTACGGTGAAATAGTACATGGAGCTCTTCAGAAGGAGAATGATGTACGCTAAATATGCTGCCCTGTGCACTAAGTGATCTGTAACAAACAGACAGAAAAGTCTTGTTTAATGTCAGTATTGTACAACAAAGACAGGTAGAACTGGGACTGTGTAGTCTGTTTACTGCTGCATTTACACTGATTCCAGTGGACAGTGCATAAACACAATGTCTGGCAGTTCACTGACTTGGTTTACACTGCTAATAAGTTCTAGTCCAAGTGGGTTCTTAGCACTAGGCTGCTGGATTGTTATTCCCTGCAAAGGCAAGAACTTCATTCTAGTGCTTCCAGCATCAATTACCAGTAGCATCGTGTTTGTTCAAATCCTTTTGTGATGCATTTTTTTTTTGAACATACATGCTCATGATTCTTCCTAAATCCCTATTCAAGCTAAAAGAAAATTACTTCATCTGAAGTGCTGGGCAGTTGAGAGCCTGATGGAGCATCATCTGAAGTGATGAGCATTTAACTACTTCAGGTATTTAAAAATTGGCATTTAATGCAGGCTAATAATCTAGGAGCCCAAATAGTATCTGTAGCATCCTAAGAAAGCTCTTAATAAAGCTACATAATAAAGGTAAGGGAACCCCTTCTTGTAATCCACAACAAAAGTTAATTCAGAGTAGCACTGAAACATTTTTAAATTAAAGATGCCAGACTTGAAAGATTTCCTGTTTGCTATTTAGGAAGATGACTTTCATGACGTATGTGTAGCAATACCTAATTCTTGCATTGCTGTCTGATATTTTAATACATTTTAATTACCTCTGTTAAAACTGGTGCTGTTTCCAGGATATGTGCTGTAGTTCTTTTCCAGAGAATCATTAAGATCTAATGGAAAGAGAGTTTAAATGCCCCGATTAGCCTTTTAATTAATTTTAACAAACATGTGTTTAAAAATAGGAAAAAAAAAAAATGTTGCAGCATAGCAACAGTGAAATGGGAAGTTGATATTAAATAGCATTAAAAAATGTTTAAGATCTGCCTGCATAGCTGATGGCAGATGTTCACAGGGAAGATTTGTTTGCAGAAAGAGTTTGAATGAGAGAATGTTCATAGAGAAGTGACAGGGTACTTGTTGCCAAAAGTGGGAGGTTTGCCTTTGCCCTTCCAGAAATGTGTCCATTAGGCTGTTCCTTGGCAGGGTCTCTCTTATTTGGAGCTGCAGTCAAATTGACCACCTGATCTTGTAAGTGAAGGAACTAGAGTCCGTTTGCCTCCACAACCTACCGTTATTAGAAATGCAGAATAATTTACATCAGAAGGGACCTTAATTAGTCCGTTACTTCATGTTGCTCAACTCTAAAGTACTTCCTAAATCCCTATTCAAGCTAAAAGAAAATTACTTCATCTGAAGTGCTGGGCAGTTGAGAGCCTGATGGAGCATCATCTGAAGTGATGAGCATTTAACTACTTCAGGTATTTAAAAATTGGCATTTAATGCAGGCTAATAATCTAGGAGCCCAAATAGTATCTGTAGCATCCTAAGAAAGCTCTTAATAAAGCTACATAATAAAGGTAAGGGAACCCCTTCTTGTAATCCACAACAAAAGTTAATTCAGAGTAGCACTGAAACATTTTTAAATTAAAGATGCCAGACTTGAAAGATTTCCTGTTTGCTATTTAGGAAGATGACTTTCATGACGTATGTGTAGCAATACCTAATTCTTGCATTGCTGTCTGATATTTTAATACATTTTAATTACCTCTGTTAAAACTGGTGCTGTTTCCAGGATATGTGCTGTAGTTCTTTTCCAGAGAATCATTAAGATCTAATGGAAAGAGAGTTTAAATGCCCCGATTAGCCTTTTAATTAATTTTAACAAACATGTGTTTAAAAATAGGAAAAAAAAAAAATGTTGCAGCATAGCAACAGTGAAATGGGAAGTTGATATTAAATAGCATTAAAAAATGTTTAAGATCTGCCTGCATAGCTGATGGCAGATGTTCACAGGGAAGATTTGTTTGCAGAAAGAGTTTGAATGAGAGAATGTTCATAGAGAAGTGACAGGGTACTTGTTGCCAAAAGTGGGAGGTTTGCCTTTGCCCTTCCAGAAATGTGTCCATTAGGCTGTTCCTTGGCAGGGTCTCTCTTATTTGGAGCTGCAGTCAAATTGACCACCTGATCTTGTAAGTGAAGGAACTGGAGTCTGTTTGCCTCCACAACCTGCCGTTATTAGAAATGCAGAATAATTTACATCAGAAGGGACCTTAATTAGTCTGTTACTTCATGGTGCTCAACTCTAAAGTACAACCTTGAGGAGCATGTGATCTAAGGTTACGCTGTTGGTAATTTGCCGTTTTGGTGGTGGTGGTCTCTAGAATAAACATTTTTTGTGCTTGAAGCAGCAAATTTATTTGTTCTTGATGAAGGTGTTAGTATGTGTTGATATATGGGTTTAAAGACATCCACGTTACATCCCAAAATATATCCTCCATCTAAATAAACTTAAAGCGTATTTTTGTCAGAATATATTTTGAAGGTTGAAATATCATGGTTGTCTATGGCCATGTTTTCCCTCATTGGAGTTACATTAATTTATAGTAACTTGAACAGAGAGAATTACTGAGAAAAGATTAATGTAAACCAATTTAGGCAAGTTTCTGAAAGATATTACCATGATTTAAACAATTCACATTGATTATAGGTTACTTTTTTTCTTTTAAAATGGCATTTTAAGTCTTTCAGACTTTGCTTTGCATAATCTATCTTTCCACAATTAAATGAAGTATATTATTTTCATACCTGGTTTTTACCTCACTATTGCTGGACTATGAGTAAGTAATATATTAAAACTTTGCTCTACATCCTCAGCAACCTCTCTTTTAACTCCTTAGTTTTTTATAGCTGTGACTGATGACGGGGGGTGTCAGAGGGACTTACACCTGTAAGCAATGGATAACAGTGAGGTAATACTGTTTTCAGAAACTTCTGTATGCTGGAAAGTGGCCAGCACAGCTCAGTGCAGACCTTTTGAAGCTGTGCTAGTTTACACCTGATTAGGTTCAAGAGCTGCTCTTTTCCTGTTACAAAGGGACATTCACCTGGGGAGAGTAGCACAGGCTGGGTTGCTTTTCCTGGGAAAACCTTGCTAGTTTCGCTGGCTTTGCATTGTTGTTCTGAGGAACACAAATGCTTTCAGGAACAGTATTAGCATTATTTCTATCATTTTGTCACAAATAAAAAAGATGTCTATAGTAGGATGTAGAAAGAAATTTTTAATATATGGTATATACCTTGAGTCGACAGTGAACGCTCTGGGCTTTCATGCTCATATTTGCACTTATAGATCTTGTCTTTGTTCTTTGCTGGTACAGTTAGCCAGCTGCCAATTGAGTATTTATCCTCTTCTGTGGGGTACTTCCAAGGACGTCCTTCTACTACATTGTCTGTTACCTCCTTATTTTCTCCGTCGGTCCATGTCACACGAATAATTTCTGGGTAGAAATTCTCAACAAGGCAAACGTACGTTATCTCCTCATCGTGTTCCTTCTTCAGGATTTCAAAGTTTGCTGGTGCGGAACTTGCTTTATCTGGAATGGTTATGGGAGGAAAAAAAAAACCAACAAAGTAGAGAGCTGGAAGATCAATAGCATACAGCAAATAAATAGAAGTTTTGAAGAGCAACAACCTAAATGTCTTATTAACAAATGTTTTAGCTCTCTAATTTGTTATGAAATACTTAGGATGGGAATAGAAATGTCTCATATATGAAAGGAACTTTAGGTAACAGGATGGATGAATTACAGCTGTTTCTATCCTCGAAGTAAAAATAAGTTTTTGGTGATCTGGATGAACCTAGTGTTCAAACACACTTTATATTAAGGATTATTTCAATGGACCCAAAGGGAAGTTTTAATTTTCAGTCAAAACTAGTTACAATACTATCTAGAATAATTGGGAATAGAAAAATGAGTTTTAACCTTATTTTAATAAGTGTTATTTTATAGAGAACTAAAAATAAACAGAGGCTTTTATGAGTTTGGTACAGAAAATCAAGCTCAAAATTAGAAGATATGTTTCTAAACTCATTTGTGTTTAGACAATATAGAGTCTTCCAGAGTCCAGAGAATGCTTGTATAAGCTTCGATACTGTGCCATGTGTGTGGAGAAACATTACTTAAGTCCTAAATTATTTAGTAAACTCTAATATCTAGATTGCTTCCTTCATGCTTCTTGTCAAGAAGAGGACGGGTAGAGGAAGACTGGAGTACTCGTTAATACTCTAACAATAGAGTAAAAAGTATCTCACAAAATATTTCTTGAGTATTTTATAAGAAAAATAAATACAAGTCTGGTTATTTAAAACCTTAGAAACCTACACAAAAATATTTTAAAAAAGATTTTTGAGAAGTGTGAAGAAACTGAAATATTGTTGAAGATACTAACAACCTCCCTTGAAACCCAGCTAGAAAACTTTGGGCAACTATGTGAGAGAGCTTATATCCCACAGCCTTTCAAGCAGTAATGCTGTCAAAAGCATGTTTGTCTGCATAAGCCTTTGACAATTATTAAATAATAGTAATAGTTTCAGAAAGATCTCTGTTAATTTATTTGATAAGAGAAATTTAATGTTTTATAATGTTTATGCAAAAACAACTACATGAAAATTTTGTCTACAGAATGCTAAAAATAGACCACATACATTTCAGATCTTTGCAATTTTATGTCCCCAGTATAAGTCCTCACTCCTAATTAATGAACATCCACTATCTAATTAAGTTTTTAAAAGCTGGTATTAATTCTGTGTTTTGTTTTGTTTTTTTTTATAAAGGCAACAAAAATGTATTGTTGCCATTTTTTGGAAGGCATTCTGTGTATTGGCCAGGTGAAGATCTTGATAAAGACTGGAAAATGGAAGCACAAAATGCTCTGAACCCCAGAGACTGGCAAAGCTGTTCCTTTAATACTAGTTTGTTTAAATATTTGGATTAACATGTCTGAAAGGGGAAAAAAAAACCAAAAAACCTAAAGCAGAAGAACATGCTATATCTAGATAAGATTTCTATATTCAAATAGTATATCTATCCATACTAAGGTTGACATAAATGATGTGCTTCAGGAAACATGCTCAATATGAACATATGTGAATATATTTTAAATAAAAAGTGAGCTGTTTCCATGAGCTAACAGTAGGCAATCTCCATTTCAGTTGCCTCTTTGCATCAAACCTTATGTTATTAGGAGGAGTCCAAATCATCCAGATTTTATACACACAGAGAAGACATTTTGATATTATAAAAGTGTATAGTAAATTTAAGAGTCTGTTCTAGTTAAATGTGAACTTCTGCAGTGTGTGCATAGGCAGTGCTCATGGGCAATCATTATTGTATGTGCTTAACTGCAAGTGAAGACTAGATGCAATTTTCAAAATGGGCTTTGGTTATATGGGAGGTACTGCTTATGGCATTCAAAGCCACCGAGAGAATTTAGGTGTTCATCTCCTTACACCACTCTTTCTTTATACATTCCTATACATTCTTATGTAGATCTCCACCACTGATTTTGAGCAGCTGGGTGAGCAGGGTTTGGTGTGCGGTCTGGCTGAGCTGTGCAGTTCTTGTGCATTTTGAGAAAACACATTTATATAAACATGTATTCTTGTCAAAAACCTTCCACCTTTATTTAAATGGTCTGGCTATTTTAGAGCAATCTGCTACATTGCATCCGCCCTTAAAACAACTTAGGGTTTCTTTTGAAGTATTTCATACTACATGTTTAAAAGCAAAGATGACCAAAGCATAAAGTCGTCTGCCTTCAAAAAGATAACCCTCATATTATGAATTTCCTTCATTTTGGAGATTGGTCATTGAAATGAAGATGTGGACTGAGTTCTGTTGTACCAGAAATAAAATTGCTAACAATTTAATGGTTCTCTAGGATTAATTTAGGAGTTCATTTTATCCTCTCTACACATCAGTACTCTCAGGGATGCAAGCTTAAACTAATTTCTAAATTAATATATTTGTTCTGGAGTTGTATATGTTCAGACCATGATGTAGCTCCTGTCCCAGTGATGTTGCACTTTGTAAAGCCTCGTAACTATTTTGTTTCCTCTAGATTTTGAGAATTTAGTTAGTTACCCTGACTAATTTCAGTATGATAAAAATTGTCTAGTTTGATGTTATTATTTTGGATTATCAAATCTAAATAGAGAGGAAGAGAGAGATGCTTCCAGCTGCTGTGTCATCCTGCCTGTTTTAGACATTTCTTTTGAGGTGGAATAATTTCCATCTCTGGAATTGCCAATGTCTTTTCATTTACCATAAAAAGACCGTAGGTGCTTAGCATAAAAGAAACACCTCAATAATATTACAATATTGAAGAAACATTGCTTGAATAGCTGCAACTGGGTGCATGCCTGGGAGAGTCTCATCAGTAAGTGGCTGACAGTAGAGAACAGAGACGATTACATTTTGCATGTATATGTTTGCATGTGGGGAAAAAAAAATCCACCTCTAACTCCATAAACTATAGATATGTTTATGGAAAAAAATGATCAAAGTGTCATTTGCCTGTAGATTTTGATGTATTTTCAGGCTGATCTGTACAGTCACTGAAGTCAACAAGACAGTTTACACTGGCTTTTCTGGGTAAATCTGATTCTTTCCGAAGAATGTTAAAGTCATGAACTTCCACTCCATTGTCATCATTGTTTAAACTAAAACAATCATGACAGTTTTGCTGTTTACTTTGTTAGTCAGTTTTCTAATGTAGGTTTTAAGAGATACATAGGTCTTGCTTTTTAAAATAATATATAAGCATGTGCAGGTATTTCTTAAGCAAAAATCTGTCTTTTCTCTCATAATAATACAGTGACTGCAAAACATTGTGCAAATAATTCTGAAGTTAGGCTTGTCATCAATGAGCTATTAATAGATTTTATGGCCTGTCAAAAGTTTTCTTAATGAAACTCCTCTACAGTTTATTTATAAATATCAATAAATAAGGAAAATGTGTTCTTAAGCTGAAATTTTAATTCTTCTTGCTTGGATGATTCCACAAAATGGAGTAATTTTGTCTAATAGTTAAACTCAATCCCCCTTTTATCCAGTGGGAGCTGAGAGCACTCAGCTCATAAGCAGCAGTCTTGTCTTGCTTTGCCAGTGACTGTAGGTATTATCACTGATAATAACATAGTATAGTCCTGACCTGCTGTGAGCCTCCCCGACACCCTAAAGAGTGGTCAATCCTCACTACAAAGCTTTCCCATTACAAAGCTTAAAAAAAAACCAAACCAAACCAAACCAATTCTCTGAAAACACTTACTGGAGACGATCAGTTTTGTGCCAGAACCAAATATCTTTCTGAACCCCCAAAGGTACATTTCCTTACAGAAACTTCTTGGGGCATTTTGGCCAGACAGGGACCAGATTTAACCATCATATGAACAATAAAAGTCTATGCATATGCTTAAATTATTGTAGAGAATTTGAATTCTATCTCAGCTAATGCTGCTATTCCCAAAGAACATATAGTGATACATACTTCAAATTCAGTTTCATGCTAATCATTGTCATCACTTGTTTAACATAAATATCAAAACAAACCAAAATTATTATTGTCCAGGACATTGACTGAGCTTCCATATTTCCTTTAGATGTTTTTTCTAGAAAAAAATATTTTTTTCAGGATGGCCAAGAGGAAACATGATTCATATATCTATGTATGCTGTAGAGAAGCATCAACTGCTATCATTCCTGTGCATGTCCTTCCCCAGTGCCTTCTGACTTCTACCTGGGGAAAAACATGCAACTTCCATGGAATCCTGTTGACACTGAAACCAATGGCAACATTTTCAAAGATCCAAGATTTCCACCCACATTTTAATATTCTCTTTATTTATTGTCTGCCTGCAGGCAACTGTGCTGCGGAGCATCCAAGTGAGGTCAGTTCCCCTTGGATGGAAGAAATTAGCTTTGTTAGGACAAATCCATGGGAAAAGGCCTTCCCTTTGACCAAACTTCATGCATGGTATAAGGGATACGTTGGCATTCACCATATTTTTGTGCATAGCTCCTATATTCCCCCTGCTCTTGGATCTGCTGCCATGTTTCTGAGTTATCCTGACCCTGCTGCTCAGAGCAGTAACCTTTACACAGGAGAATGACCTGAGGTAGCCGTAATGATCCAAAATAAGCTATATTTCACCAATTTGCAATTTATGTGAAGACCTAGAGTTTAGCCTGACCTCTCTTACACAAGCATTTGTGTGATAAAGAAATAAACTGTGCTACCACAAAGTCCACATCACTTTTCTGTATAATACTTTAAAATCTCTATTTTAAGCTGTGGTATAAATTAAAAAACAAACAAACAACAAAAGCATTTCCTCTCCTTAGATTTTTGACTTATCAGAGTAAGACATTTCCTTAGATACTAAAAAACTTACCCGAAACAACAAGCTTTGTGCCAGTTCCAAAGATTTTGTAATAATCACAGTGTACAAGTGCTTTGAAAAAACCCACCTAGTCTCAATGTTTTTAAAACCTCATTTTGTGTTCCAGCCTAACATTTTTTTCTTAATAGAAATGCACCCATTTCTTTTGACACTGATTTCTATCATTAAAATTTTCCTTACAAAGTGGTGTATGAATGAACCTGTGTTTACTGATACAACAGATTTCACTCCTGGTAGTCTTTCAGGTTTAAGAAAAGCAGCTGGTATGCGCTCAAAACCTGAAGGTTTGGAATACCGACAAAATGGAGGCTGTATCCCTAATTTAACAGTGGGAATTTAAAGTCAAGGATATATTTAAGTAGATCCTACACACCTGAGATTTGTAATTTTCTAGACTGAAATTCCTTCAGCATCCCCTGAGGTTTCTATGGAAAATGTGAAGAGCCTGAAGGTTATAATGTAGACAACATGGGAAAGAATGCTTTTTTTATATATATATATTTATATATCCTACAACAAGAACCTAGTTGTACTACTGCATCCTATCACCAATTCAAGCTGATCTTTTTGGGCCATGGGTAACAGAGACCTTTATGAACAGGGGAATATTCACAGTCAAATCTGTTTTTGAACATTGCCTTTAAAAGAATCGGATACTGAATTCATCTTCATACCCATTAAGTCCTTGGTATTTTAAAGCCATTTGCAAATGTTTCTATTAATATTAATCATGGCAAGAGGCTTTCATTCTGCAGATTTCTTTTGAGAGGCTGCATCTTCCCTTATTTATGTCTTACAGATGCATCCTTCTGCCCTAATGCTCATTTGGACTTTCAGGTCTGTTGGGTTTTGATTCAGAGCTTCATGTTTTTTTCCCCCATTATAAAAACACATTAACATGAACTAATGCATATATTAATCTTCAACATTTTGATTTGAAAGGGCAGAAAGTCAGTTTACTCCAACTTTTGATAATGCATAAATAAATGTAAGTATAATCTATCTTTAGGCAATGTGTATTTTTTAAGATATATATAATTACAGAAAACAATTGTAGATTTTAGAACTTCAGTGTATTTGATGAAAACCAGGTAGCTACTTCAGTAATATTCAGGAGATAGTATTTAAAGAAATCAAATATTGCTGCCGTATAGATTGTTCTTTTTCTCACTTAAAAATAAATTAGTAATATGCTTGTGAGTTGCCAGGGAGACCCAGCTGTAGCAAAAGAAATGGCAGAGGGAAACCAGCCCTGTGCTGGCTGAGCAAGGCACTGCTCCAGTGCTGAAGGAAAAAAAAAATGGATTTGGAGGGGCTGGTTCAGTCTTTGGTTCAGTCTCAACTCTCGTTTTGTGGCCACCTAAATTTCCTGGAAAGATAGTTACAGAAGAATCCTCTATTGGATATTTATGTTGGATTAAAATTTCCATTCTGCTATAAACTTCTAAATACTCATCTATTCTACCCAATTACAAATGCCAAACCAGTCTATCAAATCCCAGCCCTTCTGTTACCTGCATTATTGTAAGTCTTGATCAACTTTCTTTTGGTCAGAACTTATTAAAAGAGACCAACAAGAACAAAATCAAGTTCACTAGATGTTGATGGGAGTTTGGCTCTTTATATATTTGACTCTTTCAGTATAGATCTGGGAAAAGATTCTGCTCAAGCTCAAACCCGGATCATTCCATTGAATTGTCACTTATCCTAAGTCCTGGTTTTCTCCATTTCTTTCCATTAGGAGTAATTTACTGAGCTAATGCTGAACAGTAACCTCTGAAAAAACAAGCTGTGATGAAATGCCTGATCTTGAGCATGAGGTAGCTATAGCCCTTTTACTCAATCAGTCAGAAGCCTTGGCCACATGAAGACAAAATTCTACAGAATTAGAGAGATGCTTGAAAAGAATTGATTTTAAACCAGGGATACTAAAAACATGACAATGACCTGATTAACAAGGTAAGGATTTTCACTAAAAAACACACACTTATCCTGACATGGATATTTCTATTGAATTATCTACATAGTCTTTCTGATATAAATCATGAAAACCAATCTGCTTGATATACTAATATAAGTTTATGTAATTAACCAGGCTTAAAACATTTGGCAGCAATAGTTCCTCTGCATTATATTTGTGTAGTTGCTTACTCCAGGATTATGGCATTCAAATCACATTTAATAGGAAAAAGATTTTTGCCCTCCACTTTCCTTTAAAATAAATTTCTCTGCAGGAAATGCAAAAAAAAAAAAAAAAAAAAAAAAGTCACTTCTTCATTTGTGTGTTATTAAGCAATAAGGAGAGCATTTATTCCTACTGCCAAAGTCCTGTGTACATGACAAAAATAAATACGGACATGTTCTTTCACTTTTACTAGCCTAATTAAAAAAGGATTTTATGGCAATGGCCACTGCTCATTGTTCTTTGTATCTGTATTGGGCAGAGGTTTTCTTTTTTATACTTAATTCACATCTCCTTGATTACCTCCTTCAGTACAGTTGGAGAAAGGAATGAGGGTTCTGGAAGCTACTACAGGTAATTTTCTACCACACTTTCAAGGAGTATGATCAAAAGTGGCTTAGAATACCTCATTTTCAGAAATGTTTGTGATGCTAAACCACAGCATTACAAATGCAACAAAGCTCACTATAGGAGCGACAAGCTGGGAAAGGGAATCCTGTGCAAGGATGGTGCCAATTGAGGCTCTAAGCAGGCTGACTGCCCTGTGGGACACTCCAACACTCACATGTAACATACACATGTATATAATATATGTCCACCTCAAGTTTCCTATAGCTTATTGTATGGAAAATGGCACATAACTTACCTGAAACAATGAGTTTTGTACCAGCACCAAACAACTTCAAGTAATAACCCATCACAGTGAATAGTGTCTTTACAGTAACAGTGCAGCTCTGTTATCCTTATATGGGTAAATAGTATTCTTTAAAGAAAACCAAATTTGATGTATAATCAACCTTTAGACAGTAGAAAAGTAAAAAAGGAGTAATTGCCTAAACTAAAATAGGTGTGGATGTTTTTGAGGGCATGTATAAATTAACGTAAAAAGGTGTGGAGACTTTTGAAGGCATGCATGTTGTTAAATGGGGAGGTTTCATCTCAGCCAATTTTAGTCTTCTGAAAATTTAGATGGATGCTGCAGATTGAGCACCTTGGCTCTGGCTCTGCTTTCTGGAGAGTGGCAGCACCAGTAGAGGATCTATTTAATCAGATATTGACCAAGTAATTTGCTCCTTATACTCACCTATAAAATCAGACTTGGCTGAGTTGAATCACTGGCAAGTATCAAAGTGCCTGAAGCTTACCTGAAGCAAACTAATTTTAAAAGGTATGCCAAAACATTTTGAGTTTGGCATTATTACTTAATAATAGTAATAATTGATAGTAAGTGGTTTCTACGAAAGCTGGTAAGAGAAAGCAGCCCTTCAACTCTGTATCTTCAACAGTTCTAGGCATACCTCAGATAACTTTTTTCATTTTTATAGTCAGATATAGTTCTAAAGGAAAACATTTTGCTTTTCAAAGACTTTGAGTAACCCAAAGGTTTGACACTTTTCTTTCAGAACGAATTAGAAATATTACTAGGTTGAATATGCATATTCAAAAACAAAAACATCTTTCAGTTCTCTGACTGCTATCTTTAATTTATCTTTTAAAAGAAAACAATAATGGAATTAGTTGTACAGCTGTGCTACAACAGTTTCCCCCATTTCATACAGAAATACAAAACAATTATGTTGTAGAGGAAAATCCTTGCAAAGCATTCAGTAGGATTAAAGCTAGTAGGAGCTAAAGACAGCAGAGCACTTCACACAGGTAGTATCTAACTGTATTGAAAAACATTTCAGGAGTAGTTAAGTTTTGCATTTTGTACTTACTTGAAACAATAAGCTTAGTTCCACTTCCAAATATTTTGACATCAACATCCCACAGTCTTATAATGCTTAGCAATATCTCCGACACTGCACTAGTCTTGCACAGGCTACAGAAAAGCTCTTTCTGATTTAGAGGGTGGTGATAAAACTGGCTCAGTGCAATAGTGGAATTTTTGACATTACTAGAGTGCCATATTTAGGAATGCTTTGACTTCGTGTGAGTAAAAAGTTCAGGTTTTTAAACCCGGCATTTTCTGAGAATAAAACAGTGCTATGCTTATTTTATAGCTATGTTCAAGTCCTTTTAGCTCCAAGATTTCTCTGACAAAGATCTGTTGCCTCTGGTCTGCTAGGTTTTTGCTGAAGAAATCTTTTTTGCTTCTTTAAGAAGAAATGTGGTACATTATGGTTCCCAAAGGAAATTAAGTTTACTAGTTATTTGCTGATTTAAATGTACAGTTAAACAATGTTTTTCCCCTCTAAGTGTCCTATCTTTTGAATTACTTGTTGTGTGAAAGGACCTTAACTTATCAAACTTATACTTTGAAGCCCGTATTTTAAACAGAAAGTCTATATTCTAAATAAAATTTGCTGACCCCCATAAGTAAGTTCATGCCTTTGGTAAGTGGTTACACTGCTGTCTTTTTGGCAAAAGATCTGCCTCTACACAGGCACAGATAATTGCAAATTGCAGCAGAGAACATTTTTGTCCTTTTTACAACTTGACTTAATTATAGTCACCTTGATAATATCTTGTATTTTCTGAGCAACATACCGTAGGCATTGCCATATGCTTTATACTGAAAACATCAGTCATCCTATTGATTGCATAGCTTCACCATGATCAAGAATAATGCAAATCCAGGAGAAAATCAGTTATTTTCAGTAGAGCCAGGAACAAGAAATGTAGTACATTCCAGGCAATTTTCCTTGCCAACCAGCTTAGACTGAACCACCTCTATTGATAAGAAACTTTTTGCATTTTTCCCTTGCCATTCTGAGAGTAAACTTCCAAGAAGTTCCTTTTTCTTTCCCAGAACAGGAATGAACCCATCCCAATATTTCAATTTTTACCTCTCCTCATTTTTCTATTCCCCTGTACTTAATAAGTATTCAGTAATTGTTCTAGAGGCAGTCTTTTTTGCCCATCAGTCCACCCAACTGGGGCACCCCACACTGTTCACAAACGAAACATGATTTATCAGAAATTAATTTTCCTACAGTCTTTCTTTGTCAATTATCTGAGTATCTGAACGACTGTGAAAATCAGATCAATAATAATGGTACTTACTTGAAAGGATTAGCTTGGTTCCTGTGCCAAAGTACTTGATCCACATCATCCACGCTGTGTTGTGACTTTGCAATAAGGAATGCTCTCTCTTGCTATGTGTTGCTGAAGAAAATCCCAGTTTTTTTCCCCATTCAGCCCCAGGAGACTACACAAAGGCCTGGCCATTGGCTGTTGGGAGGTTGTCAGGAAATTCAGACTTGCACTTGGTTGTTCAGCTCATAACTAATGTCCTTAGCAGCAAATCTCTTTCCTAAAGCATTGCATATTTCTGAGCTAACCCCTCTGCTTAAGGGCTAAAAGTAGGTGAAGGTTTTTTCTTCAATTTTAGATACACAAATAGGTGCATAGGGTTCTGCACGTTAAAAAACACATACCTTCAGGTGACAATCCTGTCCTTTACATCTGCTCTCACCCGCAATTAGGTGACATCAGGTACCTGGTGACATGGACTTCTTTTTTCGTTGTCTTAATATAATTCAACAGAGGGAAAGGAAGAGAGCCAGGACCATAAACATTGTGATGGTGTCCATGTGCTGCAGGTTGCATTTTCTACTGCTGGTATGTGGCTATTGTTTGCCCATCTCCTGTAATCACTCCAGGATCTGCAGCAGCAGCTCACCAGCAGCTTTTCATATACTGGCTGGTGGGAGAGGGAGGCTTTTCCTTTGCACACAGGTTTCTTATTAAGCAGCCCAGGATAACATCAGAGGAGTCACCACTACTGTTGATGAAAACAGCCCACATGCTTAGTTAGCTGTTTAAAAGAAACTGAGTTTGAGTACTTCTGGGATCTCTGTGACATACTGACTGAGAAACAGTGTTGAGAAATTACAATTTTGTGGCTAGAGGGAGGAACTAGGTTGAGGGTGAAGGTCTTTCAGCTGAAGTAAGTGTAACAAAAGCGGCCGTCTACACTGAAGGGTCCTGGGCAGGAACATCATCATCGCAACCACAAAGCAATGGCAGGAGTGATGTAGATGGAGAATGGTACTGACAGGTGCTTTTCCTGCTGTGTCCTTAGGCACACAGGAAAGGAGGCCACCACCCTCTCACCTGCAGTTAGTGGAACTGTTGGGTTATGGTCCAGACAGTGAGTAGCTGGGCCTTATTAGAAGAAACAAAATGAAGCAATGCATATTGCAGACTGCTTGTCTAATTGCCCTGTATGATCTGAACTTGCAAGTATGAAGAGGACAAAACTGACCTGCAGCCATTTGGAGACCTAATACACATTTGAAACTGTTGTGTCACTTTTTCATCCCATCAGACTAATATTCTTTGATGAGTTACACTTCAATGAGACAGGTAAGGAGAGTATCAGTGTACCATAGTAAAGGAAAATATTAAGGAGAGGCTTGATGGTGAGAAAAACCTCTGTGGATAAATTTCTGAGACATGAGGGTCAACACGCACCTTGAGGCAATAGCTAGGAGGGATGCATTACTTAAATATGGAAAGTTGGTTTTAGATAGAGATCTTTTCTTTGATACTAGATTTGGTAACTTTGCAATTTTTTTGGTAATTCAGAGAAATCACTACTATGATGAACAGTAGTGAAACACAAACATTGGTAAGCAAGAAGGAGATGGAAAGGGGATGGTACAGCTCAAAAACACTGAACAAAAGTTCTCACCTCTAGATCTCAGGAGCAATAAATAGGAAATCCTCCTCCAGCAGGTACTGATATTTAAGTGAAGAAAAAACTCCTTTTTCTTTGCTTAAAATTTTACAAACCTTCTGGCTAAACTTCTCTATTTCAGTTTTCTTTATGAGGCCAAAGCCTTTGAAGAGCTTCAGTATAACACGCTGACCTATTTCCAGAAACGGCAATATGGAAAGGTGTCCCTTTCCATTAAATAAGTCCTTGTCAGCAGTTCACGGACATGCTTGAGTGAAAAGGAGGAGAAGGCGGAATGCAGAGGATGGAGGAAGTATTGGACTTTCATGATTCCCTTTGCCCTCCTCAGTCAAAATCTCTAGCTCTTGTCAGGTGACATTTCCATGACAGCACTGATCGTGTCCTGCTTCTCCAGAGCCTGTGCCTGAAGCCAGGCAGCTCATCCACACCAAGGGAAGTGATTTGGGATCTTTCAAATTGTTTGTGTTTGAGACACTGAGGGAGTATATGTCTAGGTGATCTCTGAGTTTCTACCACAGTGATTAGACCAGTAGGCACAATAACACGTAGCAGCGTCATCTGGAATGACATCATTTCTTGTAAAAATAAAAAGTTTCTGGCTAGAAACTTTTTCAACCACATACCTGTATGCTTGGAAGCTGTAATCTATTACATTTGCTCCTGGAAGAAAGTGGATCCTTTCTTGGAGTTTTATTTGTTTTCCATTGATACCAGTGTATGATGGTGCCACCAAAATCTGCAGAGATGTCTTTAAAGTGACATTCCAAATCCATATTTTCTTTACACTTAGTGATGGACAAACGACTTTCATAAAAACCTATTTTCTCCTATTGACTTAACAAGAAATGAAAGAAGATGATGGTTGTAAGTGGCACTGTATCATCTGTGGTATATAAGAGACTGGAAATCCCTGATTTAAACTGGTCCCTGTGGGGTTTTGCAGAATCCAAATTTGGTTTCCAGCCATTTACAGTTGTTTACAGATACAGCAGGGGAAACTGTAGTGGGGAACTTTCTCCTAGAAATTCTAGCCAACATTCTTCAGCATGTTGTCTTTTTTTTTACTGCCTTCTCTTTCCTAGGGGAGAGCAGTGGCTGGACTAGAAATCAGTGCAAGTCCCCTCCAGGGCCACCAGACTCCTGCAATGGCTGTGCAAACAACACCAAAGGGGCAGGTGAGTTTCCAGTACTTACATGCTAATTATTTCAGCAGTGAAGACCTCATTTGCCCTTAAAAGAGACGCTGTGTATTTGAAGACCACAGTGCTAATGAGGATCCAGACTTGGAGAAGGACAGTTGTGTAGGGTTAGCTGCTCTTTTTGGGCTGCTTTTTTTGCTCATAGCAAGGGGACTGTGAAGACTAGGGGAGCAGCACAGTTACAGCCCTGTGGTTCAGACACTGAGGGAGGGTTTTCTGCCTTGATGATCTTTGAGTGTTTACCATAGTGAGGATCCCAGTAGGCACAGTAGTAAGTAGCAGTGTCTTCTGGAATGATATCGTTTATTGTAAGAACACACTGTTTCTGGACGGGAACATTTTCAGTCAGGTACCTGTTTCTTTGAAAGCCACTTTCAACCGAAGCTTTCCCTCCAATAGTGTACAGTAACCTCTTGGGAGCTTCACCCTCCTTCTGTATATACCAGTGTATGATGGTGCTATCAAAACTTTCCCCTAATGATTTAATTTCACATATCATCCGTACACTTTTTTTGAACTTGGTGATGGATCTAGGCATCTGCACGGGAATTTCTTGTGCCAATCCATCTAGGGAAAAGGAAAAAAGAGAATTGATGTCATTATCTGGAACTCAGGGATTTGGGAAGATGTCTGTTAGCACCACCATGGGTGCTTGTGAGGGAAGGCAAGAAAATAAGGAAGGACTTACAAGACCAAATGACAGTGGCCATGAGCACTGCCAGCAGCAGCATGTTTGCTTGTCACTCTGCTGTCGCCGATCCTCAGAGAAGAGTGAAAGGGACCCCAGATAGGAACAGCGTTGTAGGGCAGGAGGAGATGACTTTCTTGAATGGTCTTCAGGGGTAGGTCATCTTTGTGCAAGCAGATGGGGTGAGTTTGCAGAAAGCCTGCTCTAGCCTGTCAAATGCTAGAACTGGTTAGAAGGCTGTAGTCCCCTCTGCTTTTCTGCTAAGTATGGGAAACATTGGTAAATTCTAGGATTGTGGTTCTTGAAAGCTCAAGCCAGAGGCACTGAAGAAGAGTTGTGAGTGACAGCAGCCTCAGCTATGTGTTGGAGTATGAACGTTTCAGCCCAGAGGTCACAGCAGTGGGCGGTGACCTGAAAGGGTTCATAGCACCCATGCAGCAGGGGAGGTGTTTCCTCAGCCCTTTAGGGAGCTCCTTTTGCTGCTTTAGCTTAGTCACCCAGCTGTGTCACACCAAAGCGCCCGGGGTGCCTCCATGCTGCTGCTGCCCTCCACTGAAGCAACTGGAGGCCATCAGCGTGCCTCATCCAGAACAGCTGCACTGTGGGTAGGCACCTCCGCTTTTTGGGTTTGAGTGTGGGAGGAAATGCACAGCTGCAGGATTTCAGTTTCAAAGCTCAGTTTAGATTCAAACACTTCTTGGAAAGGAATACTGAAAACCAAAAGTGAGCCCGATGAGTGCTGGTGCCAACAGCCATCACAGAGGGCAGCTTGATAACTGGGACTAGTGGCATGGGGTGCTGCCCTTTGATGGGCGAGCTCAGGCTGCAACTTGCTGGGCACGAAGGGGTTGAGCTGCTTCCGCCTCCCTCCTGCTGGCAGTCGCCCACATGCAGCAAGCCGGTGGTAAGTTCATGTTGCTACCTGGCTTGGAAAAGTGGCCATCAGAATAGGGCTCCAGGGAGAAGCAGGCAAGGGGAGACACCAACCTCTCTGTGCTAGCAATGGAGAGGGTCCCTCTTTTCTCAATAAATAACTGTGGGGAATTCTGTTTAATTTTCTGTCTGGACACTCTGAGGGGAATGAGAAAGAGGAATGACTTAAGAACTGGCAGGCACAACAAAGTGATGAGGAAGACTGAACTGTGAAACAGGCTTTAAGGTGAAGGGAGGCAGATGGAAGGAAAAGGTCACCCATCCCAGCAGCATCTCATGGCAGTCTCACAGGCTACTGAGCACATGTCCTAATTCAGGAACTTGGAGGCACAAAACTGTCTCAGTTTTCTGACTTAGGAGTCAGGAAAATGCCAGCTTTCCTAGAACCAGTCTTTGACCATAGAACTTGATTTATAAAACTCAGTGCACTTAACCTGAGAGTGCCTGAGAGTCGCTGCTTGCCAGAGGTGCAGCTGCAGCTAGAGGATTTCAGTTCTGTCCTGAACACATTGGGTAGGAAACTGTAATAAGAAAATTAGGTTTTCTGGGATGCTGGAATAGTGACTGAAAATGGAAAGGAAGACAAAAGGAAAATATGAAGAACGATGTGCAAGATCACCTGGCCTTCTCTCCTTTTATATTCATGTCTTTTTCAAGGGAAAGTGCTGAGGGGATGGAGATGTGTTTCTCACTTTGCTTCAAGGATTGTAATAGAGAATAGAAGTTTACAGCTAATGCTTGTTCAGACACAAAACAGGCCACTGTTGCTGTCAGGTCAGTGCTTTCAGTACAATCAAATCTTCATTTGAAGAACCATGTTTCATCTATTTACCCTAAAGTGAGTGGAACTCTCCAGTTTCTAGCTGTTGCAGATATGTGTGAATACTGAAATGATACATGGCTTGCTAACATCATATATTTAATGTTTGTCACGTGATACCATTGTTCTTCCTACCCTGCTGCAGAAAATTATGAGAGAGGAGCGGAATAAGGAAGTATCTGAGTTCAGAGCACAAAGTGCCTTTTTGCATGGCTTATTTTTGCCTGTCTATGGCTGTGGGCCTTTATAAAGCCAATATGCACAGTAGTAAGTGCCTGAATCCGCTGGTGTCACGTAATGTATTATGAGACCATAAACGTGTTTAGTAGGATGCTTCCAAACTTGAAATCTCCTACTATCGCCACTGTCATCAAAAGCAGGTGATTGTCCCGACACATACATTATCCTCTTTGGTGGCTCTCCGGGAATCTGCTTGTACCAGTGCAGGATGGTTTTGCCATCCATCTGGCATTCCATGCTGGCAGAGCCACCCTTCATCTGCCACTGCTGCTCCGGGGTTTGCACTGGTGCTGTTTGCGCATCTCCACCTGGAAAGGAAGCAGAGAAATGGTGGGAGGGGAAGGACCTGCTGGAGTTTGGGGCCAGGACTGTGTTCTCTGCACATGGGGAGGAGAGAGGAGAAGAAAAAAGGGCTTACCGGACCAAAATGAAGTTGCAGAAAGGACTAGAAGTAGCAACATTCTTCCCATGTGGGTTACGCCTGGAAATGAAGTAGAGACACAAACGTTGTAAAGCCCTTTGGGTGGAGAAAGCATCAAACATCTGGGAGGAGGAAATGACTCATTCAGCACATCCAATGGTCTTTCTTCAACATGCTACCACTGGGGGTGTGTGTGTGTGTGTTAAACTTACCAACAAGTTAAACCACAGCAGTAACAGTGTAGAAAGGCCCTAAAATATTCAATCTGAAATAATTTTTCTTCATCTACCTATCTATTACATTCCTCTAAAACTTACCTGCTGACCACACACATAAAAACTCAAGTTGTTCAATCTGGCCTTTTCCTGTTCTCCTCTCCTCAGACACACCAAAGCTGTCCCAGGATCACATTTCACCAACCTTTCCTAGAACATACTGCCTGCTTTGGTAGCACAAATGGGGTAAGTCACAGAGAACAATCATCTCGTACTTAAAACATCTCCAGACTGTCCAGTTGGCCTTCTCCATCTATCCTAGACAGGGTTTGTCTCCAAGATGTCCTCTGGCACAGTACTCCAGCTCCTCAGGGCGGGTTCCTCTGGTGCTAGTGTTCTGCCAGCAGCAAGGTGGTTGTGCATGTGCTGTGTGCAAGTGCCTGCCTTTCTTGATGATGAGGTTGTAGCACCAGACAGGAAAAATACAAGTGATGCCTCTTTTGCAAGAGGCCCTTCGGCAGCAGCCATCACACACCATGCTCTTCCCTAAGAAAGGTTTCTCATTTTCTGACTCAAAAGAAATAATATACTCTAGGATTTTTTTAGGCCTTTGTCAATAGGAGGGTTCACAACTAAATCTCATTTCACAATTAGTACAGAAAGTTCATATTCTTCTGTTGTCCTTGTGACAGATGCATGAATTTGTGTTGGGTTCTGAAGTGTAGATAACCTACAATGAAAGAATAACAAGAAAAACAAAACGAAACAAACAAACATCATAAGCATGGATGTTTACTGACTTGAAGACTCTGTCTTTATTATTAGTGCACTTAAATAAGTGTGAAAGCCAGAGAGGAAAGTATCTTCTGAGGCCAAACTCAAGCTCCAAGAAGAACCTGCAGCAATGTTTTCAGAGAAGAACTCCAGGCTGTAGGAACTTAGGTAATGAACCTTGGATGGAAGATGGAGTGCCACTGAGGAGAGAAAATGATACTCTCGAGTTTTGTGAAACACTCACATGGGCTCACATGGGGTTGTGAATATTATTGCCACAAAAGTGAAATTTCACTTCAGCTCTGCTCCCAGCTGTCTGGCTGAGCAGTGCTGTGTCACCATTCCCATAGGTTCTCTGCTTTGGTTTTCATCTTTCTCTTGTAAATGGTCTTCACAATCTTTCTTAGGGCCATCTTTTCAGATGTCACTCAGTGTAACAGATCCTTGCCTATAAGAAGGCATCCCAAGGCGTATCACTGTTAAAAACAGTCATTGTAATCATAACCATTAAGATGGGAGTGACTAGTGATGAGTGTCACCAGTATCTCCATCATGACCTCAGTTTGAAGTCTCACGGGCTCTATCTTCTCCTATGCTCCCTCTCTGCTGTCGCTTCACTCTTGCTAGCTCAGCATGTGTTTGGGAAGGAATCTCTATCATTCAAAGACGATCTGTGGTGCTGTATAATTCAGTTGTTACACCATCACCCACAGGAGTGCTCTAGTACACCCCAAGCACAGTGCATTACACCAGCTGAGTTGTAGCAGGCTGCATTTCTTTGCTTTTCTCATTTTCTATACTTAACACACTTAGCATAAACCCGTTGGGATGCTTTAGAGGCAGGGAGGTGCAATTGTGGTGCTCTGTATTCAACAGCAAACCTGCTGCTCAGCAACTTTTTCTACAGGCCACCTGTGGTCTGCTAGTTCTGTGGTACTTCCAGCAGGCACAGTAGTAGGTACCTTCATCACTGGAGCTGATGTCAAGGACTCCTAAAATGAAGATGTTTGTACTTTTCTTGGAAGCAATATACTTGCTCTTATAGGAATTGTCATCATAATAAACTTCTCTTGGTTGGATATACAGAATCCGTTCAGGAGCTTTGTCAGGTAGCTGTCGGTACCAATGTATATATTCAGACTGGATGTTAGATAAGCCCTCGCCTTTGCACTCAATCCATGCAGTTTTAGTTTGCCCTTGGGTAACAGACAATTTACTCTGTTTCAGAACCTCTTGTGCTTGTCCATCTAGAAAGAAGAAGAGAAAAGAGAAGGAACACTCTTAGCCTGCTATTCATTCACGCATGTAAATATGGGCTGCCTCCTGCTGCTGCCCATGCCATGGTGACAAGGGAACCTACAAGACCAGGCTGCAGCCAGGGCCAGCAGCAGCAGCAACCTGAGGGGTCTCGCCATTATCTGCCTCCAGAAGCAAAGTGACAGCTCTGAGAAAAGGAAATGACTCACTCAGGCATCATCCGGAGAGGCTGCCCTGGCAGCAGGCGGGTGATGTTGAAATAAAGCAGCCTGTCTGAACCCTGCTAAATAGTAACAGTCAGATTAAAGCTTTTACAAAAGCAGCACAAACTTACCTTGTCTCTTTCTCCCCCTCTCATGCACACATACAATTACTTTAGCTCATTTACAAAGTAATTTTGTAGACTGAAGAAAATTTTATCACCACTTTTAGATTAGTTGAAGGCTGCTAAACAATGCCTGGCATCAGACACTTTTCCTCAGGTCCACTGCAAACAAAACAAAACCAAATTAGAAAAAAACAAACAAACCACAAAACCCCCATGAAGCTTAATGAATTTGAGTGGTTTCAAATTGTCACTTGTCACACAGGTTTAAGGCCAAAGACCAGGAAAATACCCAGCAGCCATTTGTGAGCTCAGAAGTAGTATTGCTGTGCTTGTGACTGCTGCTTGTCACAGGTAGGGCAAGATCCTACACCCCAGGGTGGCATCTGCAAATGCTGGGTGTTATGCATAGAAACACAAATGCTTTGCAGCCCCCGTAGGCTTAGTTTCAAATAAAGATGATTAGGGTAAATGAAATATAGAAATTATTCTGCACAATTCAAATCTATTCTTCAGAAGCCAGTTCACTTGGAAAGAAAAATAAACCATATCCCCTTTCTCTGTTTTAAAGTTATTTTACTTTTTTTCAGCCTGTTTTTTTTCTTTTTTTTCAAAGATTTTCACATAGATCCAGTAACTAGCCCTACAGTTGTGACAGGAAGTCAGTCTTTCACTCTTCTGTGAACTACTATTGCTACCCCAGAGCTCAATGTGCTCTGGAGACAGACGCTGCGCCAAAGACCAACAATACTAGGTTCTCTGGGATCAGAACATGTGATCTGTGACTTTATCCATTGTTTGGTCATAAACAGAAAACAGGTGAAATAACTTGAATTAATGTATTTGCAAAATGGAAATATAAATATCTGTTGTATAGTTGATCTTTGTTTTGCAGGTTTACTGCTATGTTGGATGAGAAGCCCTGCTGAAGTCACTTAAGAGACTTGTGTTTTAACCTAAATGAAGGCTTGATTAAGTCCAAATGGAAAACAAAATGAAAATAAAGCAAGATTCTCTACCAGCATAGAAGTACAAAACGAATATATTACTTCTGCAGTCCTGAGAGGTGCTTCAAGTTTATTTTCACTTGTATCCTTTATTTTGCCACACAAATGACTCAGCTGGGGAAATTATTCCAAAGACAGAGCTTAAAGGGTAGTGGGAATAGAGAGGATTTTCCTTGTTTTAGCTAGCCCATCCTGCTGTCCTGTAAACCCATCCAGCTGTAACCCAGCCAGACCTATGAAAATTCCCTTTTAAATTGGTAAAGTGAAAAACCAGCGCCGTTGGCTCTGGCTGCGGTGCATCTGCAAAGCGCTAGCTCAGCAGCACCTTTGCTGTCTGGCTGCCTGTGCAGTGCCTCCGATTCAAGGCTGATGGGGAAAGTAGGGTGGGGATGTTCCTGTGTGTTTTCAAACCCTTCAGTCTCTGGTTCAGAAAGTGGAGCGTGTCTTTGTGCAGGTCCCCTGTGGCTTTCTGCTGCTGTGCATCCCACCTAGCACAGTAGTAGGTAGCGGAGTCTTGCAGAGTTACTTTGCTCACTGTCAGGGTGCAGACAGATTTGGTGGCATCCTTCACGATACTAAATTTCCCCTGATCGGACTCGTTTTCCAGGAAGAGTCTGGAGGACATGTAGGCAATGCGCCTGGGAGCCATTCTGGGCCTCTGTCGGTACCAGTGAATAAAAATGTTGCTAAAATCAGGGTCAGAGACGTGACAGTTGATTAGCACCGTTTTGCTTTCTGGCTTGGTGATGGATATGGGGGTTTGCTGCAAGAATTGTGCAGAACTGCCTGTGTGAAAGAAAGAGAAATTAGAGGCATGAGGCTGATATAAGAGCATGGTCTTTGCCACTGGAGGACATGCAGGCAGTGGGGGGAGAAGGGCACGTACAAGAAAAAACAGCTGCCAGGATGACAGCGCTCAGCAGCCACATTGTCACTGCCCTCCTTATGGCTTCCTTACGGGGACTCAAGTCAGGGGTAAGGAGCTCTGAGTGGTAGAAAACTATCCAATGAGGCTGTGCCAGCTGTGATTGTGTTAAATAATGATGGACAAGCCATCTCCTTTGATTAACACTTAAATAGCAGTCAAAGAAAATGAACCCTAAAAGACCTTTGTGAGGACTGAGCCCACTAGTGAAGCAAACATTTTTTTTTTTATATATATATTTTTACTCTGCAGGGACTTCACTTGGATGATGAGTAAAGGGTCACTTTTTTTTTTTTGGTCTTCTTAATATATGATTTGTGTGCTAGCTTTTAAAGTCTGTTCCTCAGATCTGTATTTTTAAGGTACATCAGCTCTCAGAGGATGGAAGAGAGGAGATGTAGGTGAAATTGCTGCCCAAAATCACTGAGATCAGGAAAAATTTATGTGAAATTGTTGCTGTGTATTTGTCTTTATGGTCTCGTCTAGGCACCTGATGTCGCCTGCTGCTGGAGGCTGAGTGCTGGGCTGCACCTGGCAAAGAGGTACATGGGGTTAAACTTTGACTCCACCTCATGCTGGTGGTTCAGGTCCCTTCTGGCCTTTCCTTCCAGGTTAGTCATCCAAAGCAGCCAAACAGCCCTTATATGGTATTTCGCACAACTTGTCACCCTAATAAGTTGCTGCAGGTGAGCCCAGCCTGGCAAGCAGGACTCTGGAGTCTGGTGAGGTTTCCAGCCCTTGGGAGCACAGAAGAGGATTAGTTGTCCGCTGCCTGATGGTTTTTTAAGGTTGTGTGGTCCCAGTAAGCATAATAATAGGTTTTGTGATTTCGTGTATTGTCAAAGTACAGATGGACTCTCTCCTCTCCTTCTCAGCCCCCAAATTTTCTCTGTAGAACTTTCTATAACAATAAGTATACCCTGATTGCATGTACAGAATGTGCTTTGGAGCTTCTCTGGGTCTGTGTTGGTGCCAGGGGATGAAGGTGTTCATAAAGTCTGACCCAGAAAAATGGCAGCTGATCCATACAGTCATCTGCACAGCTCTGCTGGTGGAAGGTTTTGGCTGCCTGAGGCTTTGCGCAGCTCCACAGGGAAAGCAGGGAAACGGTACCATCATGACAGCAGCAACCAGCCCCAGGGGCTCACAGACTGGAACTCCAGCATGTGCATTGTGCAGTGCTGAGCCTGCCTCCCTGAACCAGCCAGGAGCAGAGTGTCCCTGACAGGAGGAACCAGGCACCTACAGAGGGAAAATAAGTGACGCAAGCTCCTGTCACTTAGTGGCACATCCTCTAAATGCCTTGAGATTTCTGGGGTCCCCAAGAGATCATCTCCATCTGTGGATGAAAGTTCCTTCAAGTGGAGGCACTCTGCAAGTGGATACTACAACCCACAAGCTGCTCCCAAAATTAAGACCTATGTGAGTAACCACAGCTTTTCTTTCAGGAAACTGCCTCATGACCTGCAACAGAGACTGTACCCAGTCATAGGCAAAACGCCTTAGCAGTTTATTGCCCTACTCTTACACCTTATTCATAGCCTGAGTTGCCCTTGACTCATTTCTGCCTGGATAGATCTTTGTTTGATGTAGTGAGAGCCCTCTTCTCTGAGCTTTATTTCCCAGATATGGTACTAGATAGAAGTCAGCTTCATTCGTTAACTCTCTTTACTGACTGACCTATTGGAGGCTCCAACTGTAAGATGATTTTTCATCCCCTGGCAATACCTCCAAAGCTCTTCTTTTAAAACTTGATCCCATTCATTTTGATCCTTGAACATCAAATGGGATCCTGTAATATATCTTCTACCTGAAACCCTTGTTCCTCTGCAGATTTTAGCAGGCTAGAATATATATTTAGCTCTCTAGCTTAAAAGGAGATAGTCTGCAGTATAAACTTGTATGACATCTGAAGGACATCAGTACCCCTGATACGGTCATCTTAGTGTTGTTATTATTATGTTCTTAGACCTGAAAGGAGACATCTATGTGTCTCCTAAGGTTTACTTGTTGATTATTTATTTTAAATCAGTTGCTTACACCAGATATGCTTTTCCCAGCACCGTGAAGTAATTCACATACTTCCTATTTCTGCCCTCAAATTGAGAACTACAAAAAGCTGCAAGATCAACAGCAGCACAG
>JANHFX010172811.1:0-36046 GCA_027560015.1 Chloroceryle amazona
GATGTTTCAACTTTTATCTCACACCTCCAACAAACTCACTCCTCTCCATCTTCCAAGAAAATTCCTCATGTCTCCCCTTTGAAGCTCAGAATGAATGATCTCATTTCTCTCTACCATTGAGTTCACTCAGCCTTAAGGAGTACTAAATGGGTGCCAACTTGTTATTTTCCTTGGTGGCTCTAAGAAAAGAAAAGCAAACTCTAAATCCTGCTTTTTCCCTACCAATGGCTATGATAGCAATTTGGCTTCTACAGCTCTGACACCCACTGCCTCAGGAGTTTGCATTAATTCCATGCTAACATAACACATAATACAGGATGACTGCTTCACAACCTCATTCATCAATAAAGCTTAGGGAGAAAAAGCTTACCAGTACCAACAAGGCACAAATATCAATATACCACTACAAGACACTGTCTACTACTTGTGAGGGCTCCTCATCCCCTTCACCTCCATCACAATTTCTCAAGACTGGGAGATTTAACTAGAGAGATTTTTAATTACTTTTTAAAGATCTTGTCCCTTGTCTGACTTCAAAGACACTGGAGAGGTCTACCAAGTGCTGTTACGCTGTATCTGTGCCTTAAAAAGCCCTTAGATAACAGATGCCTGTGCCTCATCTCCCAGCCTTGACACCAGTAGGTTCTTCCTCCATGTTCACTGGTCTGGGATGTGTTCTTCTCTCCTCATGATCATTTAGCATTTGTCTAAGATATTCATACTTTACTTGTAGTCCTCTCTCAGACCAGTAAATCACCAAGCATTTCTAAGGACCAGGGTAGATGAGAGGAAGGCGCTTATCCATCTCCCTAAGGAGAAGCACCTTGGAACTTCCTATTGAGTACCCCAAAATGATGTTGCAATTCATAGAGCAGCCCTGAAATTATTCCTCGTTTGAAAGAATTACAAATATTTAAGTCCTTTTGAAAACTGTTTCACCTTGAAATCGGTCATAACATTAATTTGCAACTAGACTGTCACCAAGAAATAAAAAAAAAAATAATTTACCAGCAACCAGAGTAATTTGAGATGTGCTATCAAGATCTGTATTCCCTATTTTACTTCTTCCTTTCTAGATTTCTTTCAGAAATGCCTTTTTATCAGCATCAAGCATGTGAGAACTGAAATGGCAGTGAGCATTCTACCACCAGTGTCCAGTATAAGGAAGGGCAAGGCTTCATACCGAGATGAGAAAACTTTCTACTTTTACACGGTTGTTCCTATGCATTATTACAGTCAGAGCATGCACTAGATGACTGGTTCACTGATAAGCAGCTTCTTTTTATTATTAAGTCCATAACTGAGGTACATGCCTACTTTACTAATATTAGCAATATCACTGACAATAATGTTATTGGCAGTAGGCTCCATGTTGTGCAGGCTTCATATTATGCAATTACATCTCACATATTTGCGAAACAGGTTGATGGTTGCATATCACTGGATGTAAGATGAGATTGTTAGAGGCTATGCAGTGGAATCATCACCATGTGGCAAATGCACACATTAACAGAACCTCATTCCACCCCTCTCCCTAGCAAATCTGTCCTTACATACACCATTTGCACCTCTAAATAACCAGCATACACTTTCCACAAGTTTCACTGACTACACTGGGGCAAAGCAACTGAGAATCTGACCCTCATTTTAATATGATTCAGTTTGTTGCAATTTTCTCAGACATCACACACAGATTCTACACTTTCCACACAGTAACTAAAGGCTCCCAGTTTTCTTTCAGCTAAACATTTAGCTCCAGAAAGACACATGGGTTGATAGAGCTTGTAGGCCTTTACTTTGTATGTTTAAAGCAAAGGGAACAAATAGCATATAAATGGCACTTGCTAAGCTGTACCAGTGCTTTGTCCAAAACTCCTTTTTCTGAAGGTAGGTAATACACATGTAATACACGGAACGTGTAAATACTTACATAAAAAATATTGCAGGCAACTTATCCATCTCATGTAATTTATCAACAAAGTTGGCAAAATGCTTCCACTTTTCCTGTTCTGAGCAACGCACAGGTTTTGGCTTAAGGTGCTCCAGGAGCTTCTTCACCTGATCAAAGTAGTGTTATTGTGGAGATTTCAGTGACAGAAACTTCTGGCTGAAGGCTAAGAAATATGAAGACTCCATTTTCCTGTGTCAACTGCTATCAGCTCCATTTTTTTCAACCATTCAGAGCTGCAATAGTCACATACAGTTTACAGACTAAAAGGTCTGCAAGCTATCAACTGACTTTGGTAAGAGCTCAAAATGCCACCACTGTGCAAATAAAAAAGTATCACGGACATACCGATTATGATGGATTTTCACATTCAGGTGTCATATTTCAAGAAATTTGTTTTTCCCCCCAGATATTCCTTATTTTTCCTTGTTGTCAATTCACTACCTCCTCAAATTCCTTTTTATAGGTGTCCTCCAATCAAGAACTTGAATTTCTTCTCGTTGCTTTAATTTCTATATTTTATGTGGAAACATACACACTGCGACTATACAGAAGGTTTCAAATGAGCAGCAAAAAAGAGGTAGACTGAAGAAAACCAGATCAATGGTACAATATTTTCACTAATTCTAGGAGGTACCTAAAGGAATCAGAAATTGGAATTTCACAGCTGTATCAGAAGTCTGATTCCCAGAGAAGCTTGTGAAAATATCACCTTGAGAAGGCTTATGGAAGTTCCACAAATGTTAGCACTTATCTTTCAAGTACAGCATCAGGTAAACCTAAGAAATAATATTTATGGAAGGAGACACTCCCATAATTATAGTATTACATGTAATTGTTATTATAGCAAAGCTGTACACGATCTTAAAGCATCCTGTAACAACTGTTACCTTCTGTCTTTGGCCAAGCACAATCCATTTGCTTATCTCTTTTTTCAGTTCCTGTTCATATTTCCTCACGTCTGGCTTTTTTATTACTATTTTATTCTTGAAAGAGATAAACTTCTCAGGATCTAGTTCCTGGAAAACAGCATTAATATAAAACATTGCAGTACTTTGTTAACTATTATTTTTATATATTTAGCCCACGGTTCTGCATACACACCTGTGCCCTTGGCCACCCTTGCCAGACTTTCACCATTATGTCATAAAGCTGGATGCTCTCTCGTGGGGACAGAGAAAGATCTGAAGGGATACCATAGTTTTCAATCTGAACGATTTTGAACAAAGGAAAAATAAAGGCATGATTTTGATGGACTTCATCTTGCATAAGAGTAACAGCTGCTAAACAATGTTGACAGCAGTATCATGCTTACATGACTGACTGTTAATGCAGCATACGGGTGACAATGCTCAATGACAAAATCACTGCCCTTTTGAGAACACACGTACTTTTCCAAATCATTGTATCTTTCTTCATACAAGACTGTGAAGAGACGAAAATGATGTCACAATGCATGTGGTTGTTTTAAAAAGCAAGTGCTTAATCCTGCAATGTTTGTTTGTTTTTACAGAAAAACAAACAAACAAAATGCTTAAATTCATACATGATGATTAAAGTTTTCACAGAAATAACACGAAAATTTCTTACAAAACATTCTGATACACACCTAGTCTAACACGATATGATTTCTTTTGCTCTTGTACTTTAGATTTCACTCTATATTTTCCTGAAAAGTTCTTGTCAGACTGTGTAGAGCTTCGTTGTATTGTCCTGTCAGCACCTTGCCAATACCTTTTGACAGACTGTAACCACCTACGGTCACAAATAAAATAAGAGTTGTAATAAGAAAATTGCTACAGTTCTAATAAGTCAATTACTACAATCTGCTCAGTTTCTCCTATAGAATTTCCAGTCCCCCTCTCACCATCTTCACTGCAATTTTCTCCAGCTCATTCCAGGGTGCAAATAAAAACTGTAAAATAGCACATTACATATAAAATACAATGCAGTCTTCTCTGACTGGTGATAGACAGGTGTGGTTATCAGGCTTCAGCAATTGAAGTAGATGTAAAAGCCTCCTAAATCTCTCTGCACAGATCAGTTACTGGGTCCAAAGGAATAGCAGTGCCTGTTCTCTTATCAGGGTTCAGTTACAGTACAGCAGGAATAAGGGTAGCATAACACATATAACAATGTCAGTCCAAATCAGTTGCCTCCCAGTAGTAACTGACCTCTCTGCCTACAATGGCTCATATCTCATTAAATACGCTCTTGTGAGCAAAGAATTCCACACGTACTCAGTTAGGTGTTCCGGGTTACTGACAGTAGCAGAAAGTGCCAAAAATGGACATCGAATTGTTACCAGAAGATGCTCCCAAACCTCTGCTCCAATTTCACCACCAAGACAATGAACCTATGTTTTTGGGAAAAAGGATTAAAAGAAGAAATGTTCATAGTATCATAGAATGGTTTCAGCTGGAAAGGACCTTTAAAGGTCATCCAGTCCAACCCTCCTGTGGTAAGCAGAGATATCTCTAAGTAGAGCAGGTTGCTCAGAACCCCATCAAGCTTAGCCTTGAATGTTTCCAGAGATGGGGCATCTACCACTTCTCTGGGCAACCTGTTCCAGTGCTCCACCACCCTCACTGTAAAAAGTGTCTTCCTAATATCTAGTCTAAATCTCCACTCTTTTAGTTTAAAACCTTCTTCTTTTTTAGTTTAAACCCCTTGTCCTACCAGAACAGGCCTTGCTAAAAAGATTATCCCCATCTCTTTAAGGGGCTGTAATAAGGTTGCAATAAGGTGTCCCCTGACCCTTCTCTTCTCCAGGCTGAACAACCCCAAGTCTCTCAGCCTTTCTTCACAGGAGAAGTGTTCCTCTGATCATTTTTGAGGCCCTCCTCTGGACCCATTCCAACAGGTTCATGTCCTTCTTGTGCTGAGGACTCCAGAGGTCTCACCAGAGTGGAGTATAGGAGAACCACCTCCCTCCCTCAACCTGCTGACCACATTTCTTTTGATGCAGCCCAGACTGCAGTTCTCCTTCTGGGCTGCAAATGAATGTTGCTGGCTCTCATCCAGCTTTTCATCCTTTTCAACTTGCTGAAAATACACTCTATCCTACTGCCCGTCTCATTGACAAAGATATTAAATAGCACTGGTCCCAGTATGGACCCCTGAGAGACACCACTTGCTCCTTATCAAAGTGCACCCACATAAGAGTTGGTTTGCGTTTTGCAAAAATCAAAAGTTTGGCAAGATCAGTACTGAATAATTCTCATTAATTCTCAACCTCATTGAACATGAGATCCAAATCAAACATCCAGTAAATGTCCGTCCAGATGTCACTGGATAGCAGATTAGTTTAAATTTCAGTAATACCTTCACTGTTTGTACTCTAGATATTCACTGGAATCATGAGCAGTTGATGAAGAAATTTCAGATTTAGCAAGATTAATAATTTACTTTTTCCTGGAAAGACTGACAAATACCATACGATGTGAAATGTGCATGATCCCAGTCTGGAATGGAGACACTGAGACTACAGTGGTGGCTTTTAGTTTTTCAGTTGACGGGCTTCAGAGAAATAAAGGACGTTCCTGGAAGCTTTGACTGAACAGTATGTCCTCTCGAGGACTAAAAAGAGTTTTAATTCTTTCACTGGAGTACATAATTACACTATTAGTGAGCAGGAAAAAGCAAGTAAGACTGAAATAGTATTTCTGAAAGTTGGGGTGTTTTCTTTAGCAGTAATAATGAATGAATGTAATGAAAAACTGAGTAACCAGCATTTTTCCTATATTTCATGTATTTGTTACTTTATTATTAAAAGATACCTACCTCATCAAATATAACATATTGTATCTGTTTGGTCCAATTCTGGCAACGAGGAGACAACATCAAGATTTCTAAACATTGAGGCACAGTCACTAGTATCTAAGAAGACAGGTTTGTAAAACATTATTTTCAAATAAATTGACTAATAAGGTAGATTCTATATTTTAAAAGCATTTTAATATATGTATGTATTTCATGAATGAATGAATGATTTGACACTGCTATCTTCAAGAAGGGCACAGGAATCTACAGGTTGGTCAGATTTTGCTCAATCCTGGGGAAGCTGATGGAGCAACTAATCCTGGAAACCATTTCCAAGCACACAAAGAACAAGAAAGTCATCAGGACTCTTCAGCATGAATTCACCAAGGGGAAGTCATGCTTGACCAACTTCTATAATGAAATGACAGGAAGAGCAATGGATATTTTCTTCAGTAAGGCTTTTGGTAACATCTCCCACAACATCCTCACAGAGAAGCTGTTAAATACAGACCAGATGAGCAGACAGTGAGGTGGATTGAAATCTGGTCAGCCCCAGAGATTGCTTATTATTGGTGCAAGTCTAGCTGAAGGCAAGTAACTAGCAGTGGCTAAAAGTGTGTCTGATTCTGTTTAACATCTTCACTAATGGTCTGGATGATGGGGAAAATCATACCCTCAGCAGGTTTACTTATGATGCCAAACTGGGAGGAGTGGTTGATACAGTAGAGGGTCGTGCTGCCGTGCAGAGGAACCTAGACAGGCTGGAGAAATGAGCTGACAGGAACCTCAGGAAGTTCAACAGGGAGATGTACAAAATCCTATCCTTGCAGAAAAACAACCCCATGCACCAGTGCATGCTGGGGACTTTCCAGCTAGGAAGCACCTGTCCTGATGGACATCAAGTTGAACATGAGGCAGCAATGTGAGGCCAGTATTGTCCTGGGCTGCATTAGGAGGAACACTGCCAGCAAATCAAGGCAGAGGATCCTTCCCTTCTACTCAGCACTGATGAGACCACACCTGGAGTCCTCTGTCTAGTTCTGGACTCCCCACTGCAAGAGAGGCCAACCTAGTGAGTGGCCTTGGATGACGGAGTGACTACGTAAGTGGACAAAAGCTACTGATGTATTCTCTCCAGACTCCTGTAAGGCATCTGCTTTATGCTAGCAACCAAAGGATTTGAATGTTTTTAGTTTTAATAGGAGCAAGTAAGCAACTGCACGTCCCGTAAGGACAAATAGGTAAAGCTGTATGCCGTAGATTGAAAGTGTTTGGCAAGCAGCACAGGTACAATTAGATATTTTTATTAATGCCCCAATTGTTATCATTTCAGAAGCCAGATGGAATACAGAAGCCATTATTATTATGTGTTAAAATACCCATGAGAATATACCTGAGAATTCATGACATCATGGCAATAATCTCGTGTGAAAACTCCACACACTACCAATCCATCTGGAAGTTTCTTGGTGAATCGACTGTATATAGTTCCCACCACTTGGTTTACGAGGGCCTTAAATAAAGCATCTCATTAACAAAAATAGACAGTGTATGACTAAAGGCATATGATATTCCAAGACACATAAAAGCATTCAACTTTGGCACTGGTATCAATAGACTAGACTACAATGTACTATGTAATCCACTATTAAGTCTAGACTGTCAACAATGTTAACTTTAAAAAGATACGGTACTTGATTTTCAATTATACTCAGATGCTTTCAAAGAAATTTAGTGCTGTGTACAGAGAGTTACACATTATTAATTCTTTATTTCCATTATATTCAAAGCAGTTAAAAATAGATCATATTCTACTGTATCTACAAACATTTCAATGATCTAAGTTCCTGGGCTGCAGGTATAAAATACATTTCTGCATCCAGGCTGATACTCAAATTACAAGATTATTTTGATGCCCAACCTGACTATAACCAAAAAAAAATATTTTATTTATAGAAAACAATCCAGAAAGATTGTTATTGAATAGTAGCACATAGCACATGTAATTCACAATCAAAAAGTCTTATCACTGAACATTCAAATAAGTTTAGGAAGAAACCAAAACATCTGAACTTCAGTCAATTTTAACTACTAGGATCGCACCCTCATTAAAAAATATTCCCCTGTCTAGCGTTTGATCAATTTTCTCTTGAAGCATCTAATGGTGAACTCAATTTGAAAAAGGCAACTTGACTTCCTTGGTCATTGTTGTGTTCTAGTATTACTTTCACAATGTTGGTAGGCTGTTGGTAATCTCATCATTTACTTAACATGCTACTTACAGCACATCTGTGTATATTAGCATTTCTAACCTGAAATTAGCCATACAGATATTAATAGAAAAAAGCTCTACATGAGCTTAAATATTTTAAAGATGTTTTTGCAAACTTACCATTTCTAATGAATGTCTGTTTAAAACAGAATGGCAAGATCCCCTTTCTAATAATACATATATAAATTACATTTGTGTAACAGTTTCAGAATCATACTGAGAAATACCAAAGTCACACATACAGCACACATAGTAGGATGCAGCCTTACCTTTGTAGGAGCAACGTACACAACTACTCCTTCATTGCTTGTTTGCAGAACTTTTTCCATGCAATAGTATGATGCATATGTTTTTCCAGATGAAGTGGGAGCAACAATCACTGCAGATTCATTATTATCTACAGCATCAAGTAGTTCGCGCTAAGGGAAAAGCAGTTACATAACAATGTATTGTTATGAAGTTCTTATTTAGTAAACCAACACTTTCTGTGAAAACATCTCTTATTTTTGCATGTGGACTTTAACCTAGTTGTTTTATGACAGTGTTCTTTTCTCTTAAGCTTAGTGGGAAAAAGTGGAACTACAAATGATAACTTTTCTAATTCAATTACTTGGTCTGAAATACTGATAGCAGAACATTCCAAGTCCAAAACCTGGACATTTGCAAATTAAAAAATAAAACTGTTTAGGTCAGCAGTGTATAATTTAGTTCCAAAAAACTTCATTGTTTCATACAAGGCAGTATTTCTTCTTGCACTGTAATAGTTACATCAGTATTGTCCAAATCTCTCTTCTGCTCCTAGCACACAGTTTTCATTAATGTTTTCTTCCCTATTACTGTTGTCCTCCACACTGTCCCACCTTACATAGGTCTGTGAAAGGATGGTGGGCAGGATACAGAAGAGGAAGCAGAAATAGTACTAACACTGTCTTACTCTGTCAGCACAGAGGACAAGTTCCCAGTTGCTTTTCAAGAGAGTGTTTTGCAGATACAGACATGCAAAGCAACAAAGTCAGCTGGCCTCTCACATCCAATAATCAAAAAAAATGTGAGTTAGACTCACTCTGCTTTAAACAGAAAAGTTGTTACTCAATTTACACTACAGATAATCCCTTAGGGACAAATGAGCAGAGGATGAACAGATGGAGATTATCCAAACAGGGTGTTACCATCATCAAATATGGTAATAAACAGTGAAATCCATTGGATTTGGTTTTACTTATGTTGAATTCCTTTGGCCAAGCCCTCTGTAGAAAAGCTCTCAGTGTGGAAAGAACATGGACTAGAGTCAAAAATTATCTACTGAATTTATTAAACTTATTACAAAATTAAATTTGTTAAACACCACTATTTTTGACTCATAGTATAATAATATGTATTTTTAAATGTTAAAAAAATAATAATCAAAAACCTTTATGCAAAAAGTTTGTGTCTCATTACCTGCCATGTGTCTGGTATGAAATGTTGCACTCGGGGATCTGGATCATTCCTCTCTTCTCTGAGCAAGTAGTAATCCATGTATTGTAGCTGGAAGCGAGCTGGACCCACTTCGACAGCATACTTTGTCTTCTGATCATTACTTTCTTCTGTCTATAAGGTCAAATGAAAATTCAAGTTGATTTGAAAGCTTGCAAGAGATGAAGAAAATGGCACATGCTTTGTTCTGTGAAACTCTGCAAGCTTTGGAAAACACATGAAAGTGCAGGTGATTTTTTAAAAGTCTCTTGCAGAAATCTACAGCATATAGCCTTGGCAGAGTTATTCTCTGCAAGGTAAAGTATGACCTAAAACCATTCTGTCTTCTATAGCTAGTGGTGGCATTGGTGCTGATTTCATTGTCAAAAGAGCTAACAAAGCTGGCTCAAGGGCAAAGCTCAGCCTCTCCAAGCTATTGCCTGCCAGCGCTTTCTCATCCTATATTTTGTCTCTTTTCTTTATCCTACCCTGACATCTTGTGCAATAAATCACAGTTGCAAAAGAAAATGTAATAGAAATGTTGAGTGTGACACCAAATTTTGTAAAGCATTGTATTTCTAAACAGTGCCTGTATACCCTAAGACATACTAAATCTAATGTTCATGGATACTTATGGTTACCACATCCTATCCTGAAAGCTGCAGAGAAAAGCATTACATGTTACAACACACACTACAAGATCAGACAATCACATCATAATTTATGTTGTCAGGGATGTCTAGATGTCAATTAATCCAAATCAGTGCCAGAAGCAGGGGCAATTATATCAGGTCACTAAGGGCTGTGTTCAATTGAGTATTTACTATCTCCAGGGATGGAGATTTCATGGCTTTTTTAATTTCTTGAAAGAAATATTTCAAGTTATTCCTGGAAATTTCAGTTATTTCTAAATTTTCCCCAACTTTGCAAAAGCAATAATCAGAACCAAGCAGCTGCAAGAGCAAAAGTAGGTCCAAAATGCACTGAGGACTCCTAAGCGAGACATGAAACTCGATAACATATCCCTTCTATCATCATAAACCTCTACAACAGACCTTTTGAGATCCTTGGAACCTTTGATTCTACTTCCTGAAACATAATATGTGTTATCTGGGGCACCAAACACCCTTACAATAACTATGTAGCCAAGAACAATCATCATGCACCAGCTGAATTCACACAGAAAATGAGACAAGTAATTTCCACTCTTCAAGAAAGTTTCTTACAAAACAAGCCCTTCCTCCCTCACCTCTGAGGCCTGACCCTCCAACAAGGAGAAATAAGCTTCCAAAACTTGCTAACTCTACTGTGCCTGAAAAGTGAGACACTGGAGGGATTGATACTGGATTTACAGACCACTGTAATCTTCATTCCTTTTGCTACTGACTTTATTTTCTTCAGGCTGTGAGTTACATCCTCCCTCTTCCGCCTGAGAGCCACTTTAGCATCCACTCTCCCTAATAACATCCCATCTACACACAAAGGTGTCAATCTGCTCTTAACATTAAATCAACCAGTGGGCAGATTGCTAACATGCAGAAAAGCATAAAACCACCCTTGGACACAAATTCAGTGTAGCTACTAGAGGTCACCAGTAATACCATAACAACAAACAGAATAGTTATCATCCACCTCTGCAGTCTCAAATATTTCTTTTTTCTAAAGCAGAACATGTGGGCCTGTTAGAGAGCAGCTGCTCATCACAGTTGTTTTTAACATGCAGAGTTCAGCTGAAGTGAACTGAATAGCAGGTACCTCTCAGAGATGTCTGAGGCCTCAGGTGGACATAACTGGAGCAAATTCACTTTGATGCATATTTCTAAGAGTGTCTTTGCAGCCCTACAAAGTTCTAAACAGGGAGTGTCCTACTGTGCTAACTAGCCTTACATTAAGCAGAGAAATGTATCCATGAAACTAAAGACGATTCATCAATATTTGAAGTAAGAATAGACAGTTCCAAATCTTATAGCACAATACAATATAAAATAAGCTCAAAACAGATCTTCTATGCACTATTCAGTGTTTAAGAAAACACAGTTGATACTCAGATACAGTTAGAATCATTACAGTCTAAAAAGTCACCTTGACAGATAAAGAGGATGACAAATTCTCAAATCCAAGAAGTCTCAGGTATGTAGCCAGCTTTTGTAGATGTGGTTTCTCCAAGAGATCTTTGTATTTTTCAAGGAGGATATGAATTCTCCTCATGACTTGAGCAGCTTTGCTTAAATCTTTAGGTTTGCTACCTTTAAAAAGAAAAAAAAAAGCCTAATGTTATTTCAGAGAACTGCATCATTGGAAGTCTTCTGATATTAGGTATTTGTAGAACAGATCTTATCTATCCAAATGCATTTACGACAATTTAAAATGAATTTCATTTAAAGACAACTAGATGAAAATAACTCACACACTTGTGACTTCTACAAGGTGTGCCACCCAAGACCAAGAGCCCAATTATTTCTGCTTCTGCACACTCAGCTATGAAAGGAAGTAACTCTTCTGACACATACACAATAACTGAGCTCCCCCATTTCACCTTCCTGACCCACATGTTTATTACTCAACCTTTTTACCAACGTATTTCACTCCAATGTTTAGAACTCTCCTCAACACGTTTAGAGCAGTGCGTGTTCAGACTCTGGACTGAGAGTACAGACTGAACGAGTTAATTCTGGTGAAATAGGAGGCCCCTAACCATGGTAGCACAAATTTCTCTGCAAATTGTGATCATTCACTGTGCTAACCACCTCAGCTAATTAAACTATACACTGCAACATAGATACCTTTTAGTGTGCTTGATAAATAATAACTGAAGATACATAAAGTAAAATAAAATAAATCATCAATGTTTGAAATGTTTACAAAGCAACAAAAGAGGAAAACAGCTACAGTCTAATTTCACTGGATACTTCACAGGATCTTGAAATTGCAAAAGGGGACCAGAGCCTGTTAGTTCTTAAAAACACCTTTCATACTCCTGAAACAGGGCTGTACTCATGCGTCTTTACTGCAGCTGAGAATGTCCAAAGTTACTCTCGTGGTTAAGGGGAGTGGAAATGGAATACTGTTGGCTGTCATACCTTGCTCTCTGCAGTGTGCCTTCCATGCTTCTAAACAGGCAAACAGTCCTGTCATTTCTACGCTGAACTTCACAGATTTACTTTTAAATGTCTTGAGAATCTTCTCCAACTTATTTATTCCAACAGTCAGATTTGCTTTTATTTCCTTTTCAGTTGGTATACACAAGGCTTTCCATTGCTCCTCTTCTTTCTTTGCTTCTTTCATTTTCAGTCGTCTGTTATTTTCCTCAGCAATTGTTTCTGCTTTACTTTTCTGTCCAATAAAAAGAAGATACTTAGAAATAACCTTCACTGTGTTCAAGCATCATCTGAAAAAAAGCTAATCCATAAACTCAATCATGGCAGCTACATTAGAGTTTTCAATTAATCTGTGTGACACATTGTGTTTTGGCATTGTTTAATATAGTACTTCATTTTGAAGGAGATATTTAGATTCAGAAACTATATCTATTGCTCAAAAGAGCTTCTCTAACCTTCATTTTAAGTCAGTATAAAGCTTCACAAGTAGTGTAAAAAAGCAGAAATGTGGAAAAATAAAATAGCAGATGTCTGAAAGTTAAAATTCAAGCTCTTATTTTATACATGAGTAATAGTAATTCTGATCATGTAGGTTTAAAAAGACTTTCAAGATCATCGAGTCCAACCATTAAAGCATCATACTGACCAACCATCATATTGAACTGCTTTTCAGTAAGTTAAATAAAATTAAGAGTTCAACCTTATTTGGAATTAATTGAGTTATTTTCTACATTACAGATAAATCCATAGGCCATAATCTGCAATACATAATACAGCCTATTAGGAAATATTACTCAAGGACTGTTCATGAGTATGCAAGGACATGCTACATACCCTGTGATGTCTGGCAATGTTCACATAGTTAAGATTAATTGCAATATCTACAGGATCTTTCATAGAGAATGTTTCCAAATACTACCAGGAAATAAATAATTGAATAAATTTATTTACAGTATTTCTCAATAGTTTGTTAAAGTAAAACTAAATTCATGAACTCCAGTTTCCTTCACTCCACATTCTAATTCTGGCCATGAGCCACAATCTATGAGCCTTGATAGGATTCATATTTATGAATAGTTTTTCACTTGTGCCTGTCAATACTCATCAATATTCCTAACTAGGAACAAAAATTCCTTTGCTAATTAGCTAATTAAATTTAAAGTACGAGGCAATTTACATTTCTTCACCCGAGAACTACTAATGCATTCAGAATATAAAACCTCCACTGTGGGACTCATGCAGTACAAATCCCCTCTCGGATAATAGAAAAAAGCAAAATAAACAGAACTTGGAAAAAGCAGCTTGAATATACTGACATGATTTTTTTGTCTCTTTTTGACAGCAGCATTAGCGGTCGCTGACACAACCTCTTTCTGTACAATAAGTTTTGAAGGGCTGTCTTCCAAAGTGCTTCCATAGAAATGATAGAAAGTCTGTAACTTTTGTACTTGTCTTCTTTCTTCGGGATCTCTGGATCTTGCTGCAGACAAATACCATTGATTAAAAACCACTCTGATAGAATTCCAGCCTCATCTATTTTCAACAAAAGCTACCTGGGTAATGGATACAGTTCCTAATAATTCATCATTGACCTAAAGGCCAAAATCACATTTTGAAAGAGGCTGGCTACTAAGACTCACTGAAATCCAACAGTACTTTGAACTACCTGGTAAATAGGCAATAGACCCCAACTCAAACTACTTTAGGCACACATGAAAGATACCGTAAAACTTAACAAGCAGGATGGATGCCTGGAAAGAAACTCTGTCTGAGCAAGATGTATTGGCTTCTCACATAGTCCATGAAAATAGCAAAATGTATTCCAAAGGCAATTCAGATGATCAGACCACTGCCCCTTGAAAACAAGAGTCTGTCATCAGAATGTAAATAAATAAAGCTGCTGGAAGAACACTAGCCAATGGAAGATACTGAACCGAGCACATGGATACGTCCATACTCAAGCCTAGGTATTCCTCTCTGCCCTAAATCAAAACGATGAGGCAGTTTGAATGGGAAGGCCCATCTCAGAAGATCTTTCTGTTTTCACAAGAAAGACTGAGATAACATGCCAGCACTCAGAGTGTTCATGCAAGGCATAGGAGAAAAGCCCTCTCTTCAGCTGGTGTGGACATAAGCTTTCAACTCCAACATTGTGGAAGTTGCTTTAGCTACTGTTCCACAGGTTACGCTCTCCAAACTTCCCACTGAAATCACAGTGCATGAAAGAATGAAAAAAATCATTGGCAGAAAGAGAAGCAGATGAAACGGTGGCTTCACAGGTCAAGTGGTGCAAATATGTACTCAGGAAACAACTAAGTCCCTAAATGAAAACCTTAAGCAACACAGAAGTACCAACAGTAATCCAAGACTTCCCGACACCTGGTAGGTTTTAGACAGTTTAATTCACTGTATGATGGGATGATGGGAACGCCTTTGAGAGAAAGTTTTGTCTACTTGCTGGTAAATACAGTTTTGTATACTTCATTTCATGTACACATGCAAATTGAAGATCAAAGCTAAGTCCATGGGTTTTTTTCCTTAGTATTTCAAACTGGAAAAGACTTACAGAAAGCTATAATGCAGAGCATCAAGAATTCTGATACAAACGACTTTTGATTATTTCTGTGGTGCTTTTAGTGGGATAGAGTTAATTTTCTTCATAGTAGCTGGTGACACCACCCTGCCAGTGAGTAGGCTGGGGGTGCACGAGTAGTTGAGAGGGGACACAGCTGGGACAGCTGACCAAAGGAATACTCCATACCATATGACATTATGTGCAGCAATAAAGGTTGGGGGAAGAAGGCGGCAGGGGATGGATGTTCGGAGTGATGGCATTAGTCTTTCCAAGTAACAATTACCTATGATGAAGCCCTGCTTAGCTAGAGATGACTCTCAACACTTGCCTGCCAAGGAGGAGTGAATGAATTCCTCCTTTTGCTTTCTTTCACTTTCACCTTTCTGATTCTCTCCCCCATCCCACCAGGGCTGCAGGGAGTGAGCAAGTGGCTGCGTGGTGCATAGTTGCTGGTTGGGGTTAAATCATGACAACTTATTTTATTTTTCATTTTAATTCTGTCCTCAAAAGGTAAGATTGGCTATGAGTGCACTGTGCAGATTTTGTACCTGTAGGGATGTGCTTACTGAGCATTATCCAAACCATGTATTTAAACATCAAAGTGCATGTATAGATACAGTTTTCTTTTTCAAATCTGTGAAGCATTTAACAAGCAAAAGGGAATGTATCATGAACATCTGACCACAAGTGCCCATTCTGATATGCCTGTTTAAGACAGTACACAATGCATACACATAACACACAGGCACATCACTTTGGGTATAATTTAGCTACTGTGGTAGCTCTAGTTCAGCAAGGATTTATACAGCTGCAAGTATTTTCTGAAATGAGAAGTCCTCCTCCAAAACCACGATAACCTTTACAATACTGTTCTAGCTAACACAGACATGTAGGCTTTGTGCTAGTTTTTCTTACCAACTAAACTACTCCGTGCTCGCTCATACTCCTCAGTCAAAGGTCTGCCAGAATGCCAGTGATGAAGCTCATCAAACTTTTTGTATTTTTTAAGTGAAGTAACTGCAGGATCATTGCTGAAATACACAAACATTAAAAAAAAGTAGAAATTAAAAGTGTTTTTTTGGCACCTCACATGAAACATTCATTCAAAAAAACAGGTATTTATCCCGTGGCAGAAAACCAACAGAAAATTCTGCTCCAAATATAGTGTGTCAAGATAGCCTCAGTTTTGCAGAAATAATTTCTAACAAACAAACAAAACCCCATTTTTCCACTTATTCTCACGCAGATTAATCACAGAATGCTATGTAACTATATAATTCACACACTGGCTAAAAACCACTCATTGTGTAGCACAGAGCCCACTTCCACAAAGAGCAGAGCAAATGTAAAGGACAGAATCTTCTCTTTTTTTTCAGTGTTTTTATTTAATGTTTCTTTTTGTGAAATCAATCCAAGCTTAGCAATGTAGGATAAGGCCTTTCAAATACAAATAGTACACTTAGAAAAACAGTTCTGGAATGTAGAATAAGAATCAAAGACTATAATGAAAATAAGTAACAGTATGAGAAATATGGATCTTTCTGTTACTATTTACACCAGTACATGTAATTGTGAAATTTTACCCACTCGTAGCAAAAGAACTTCTGCATTTGTGCAAATTGAGCATAATAGGGATGTAAAGTGCAGAGGAGTAGAAGATAAACCTGCATAATGTTATTTCATTAAAATAAAAGTTATATGTACCTTTCTAAAACAGGTAGGTCTTTCAAAACATCTCTGGCATAATATTCAACAAGATGAGATTTCACTGGGATGAGTCCAGTCTTAGGAATTTTTTCTTTATAGTCTTTACAGTGACAAAAATAATATTGTTTAATTAAGAACACATATAATGGCATATCATACTTGAAAATTCTGTCAAGTCACATTATAAATTCAATTCTATAAAGTAAAACTTGCTAAAAGTAAGCTGCAGTTCACTAGTTCCCCATTTCCTGTTTCTTCTGAAGCACAGGAAGAAAAATGAAGCAGTATCATTATTGCTTCCAAGTAGCTATTCTCATAATCCTTTTAGACACTTAATGCTGACTTTTTGAATGCTACAACCCATCCCATCTCACTTCCCTGCACTAATTCCATAAAGCCCACAGTCTCCTAAATATGCACGTTCAAGTGTACTAACATTAGATGATTAAAGATGATATGTAACATCGTGCATCCTTCCCACATTTAAGTTTAGTCACAGCTAGAGTCTTCAAGGTGTCCAAAGGCAATACAGAAACGATAACTAAAATGCTGTGCAGAAGATGACTTCATATCACACGGATAACAAAGCAAATGTCCTTTTTTTGCCCACTAAATCCCAATTTTCCCAATAGATATCTTTGAAAACAGCTGAACACCACCCACAAACCTTAGAATTGCATTCCAGCCTTTACTGAATTGCATTCCAGCCTTTACTGAATTGCATTCCAGCCTTTACTGAATTGCTTACCACCTGTCTCTTCTAATGATTTATACAATTTGATAGGTTTAAAACAAGCATTCAAATGCTGTTAACAAAACCGGCTCACAAGAAACATCAGATAGCATGCAAAAAACCTACCTACTCCTTTCAGGTATTCAGAACAGGTCTTGTAAGTGAGGGAACAAATAATCTCTGAGACAACTATGCATCTCCCCACTTACAGGCTACTGAACATGATGATGGTGTAATCTGACATACTTATGGGCAAGTCACATTTCTACAGACTTCAAGGACTGCAGTGTGAGCTACAGTGATGGCTGGACTCTCTACCATTAGGACAACAATTCTGCATTTCACTTAATTTGCTGCTCCCATGCCCAATGCCTGCATAACTCTATGTCAACATGTACAAAGATGTTCTTCAGAGACAGTCTTCCTGCAGTGTAATCATTACTTTAATTATGAGTAATTATTGTGCTTTTTACTATTATTTGTATTACACTAATCATAATAGGTTTTGCAATATATGCAGTATGTCTGGCTTAGCAATCACAGAACCAAACCCGATTCCTACTGGTAAGTAACCATACTTATGCTGTCTACAGTGGAGTCAGAATTTCACCCACGAGGCCTGGTCAGACTTATTTTGGCATCACCTGCAAAGCTTTCCTAGTGGGTTGAGAGGAAGGAGGACAGAATCCATGAAATATGGATTAGATTTGTGATCAGGATAAATTCAGATTACTGCTCCTAGAACTTTCATTGTCAGTAATGAAGACCATGCTTCTAACTCTCTAATTTGTGGACTTGACAGTACCTCTAAATGATGTCTGTTCCCGTTGAAGAAATAGCTGGGAGGTCTTCCGTATTGGGAAAGCATCTCCAAAACTGTATTTCACAGCCAATTTTGTTACCGTGTCCCATAAACATTGGTATTCGTGCTCTATTTCCTTCCCCAATTCCTTTCTGAATTCTAATCCTGCATAGGGTAGAAAGAATGGAAAACAAACAAACACACACACACACACACACTTTAAAGTTAAGTTTTCTCAAACAGAACCTACCTATTCACCCATGCAGCATCAGAAACAAGACTTCAGTCCCACCCAAAATCTCTGCTCATTAGAACAAATTAGAATAAAATGTACATTCACAGATTCACCAGCCCAGAGGATAACTAACTAAATATACTGAGATGTATTTTGTAAAAACTACCAGATTTAGACTGTCTGTGTAAGTCTGTAAGCAACAAAACTACAGATGTGTTTGTCTCACCTTCAGTTCCCGAAAGGTAGGATTTTGAATTGATAATCTTCTTTTTAGTGGCCAATAATACGTAGCATTTAAAAAAACCCAAAAAGTTTCATATTCCTACTTTACATTTCCTTTAAAACTTCCTCTACACTTGCTTTACTGTGGTTACTACAGAACTTCCTGTGGCTAGATCATAAAGAAAGTGTTCTGGTTTACTATCAGACAGAGAGACTGACTCATAGCAGAGGATTTCAGATAAACAGAATTGCTCTGCAAGAATATTTGCTACAGATATTTTTCCATACTTTCTTGCTTTGTCAACCTTTTAAATTTTTTTTTGTGAATCTTAACACAACTGATCACATCCTCAAATCTCCAGCTCCAAAATTCATGTATTTTTAAGACAGTATATGGTTTTGTCTGATTCAGTCTCATCTGAAATGAAAAATATTATCTAAAGACAGTAGGGATAGAACCTAGTTTCCATTCTGACTGTGATGCACTGAGATAAAATATAATGGATAGAAAACTGGCTAAAACCCAAACAGTTAAGCACACACCATAACAGGGACTCAGAGCTCTTCATGCCTATGCTGTACCACTCTTCCTTCACATTAAGTACAGGAGGTACATCAAGGTATGACATGGCAAAGTATTCTGAATGAGTACTGGTGAAAGACACTTTTGCATGTGATTTTCTAGACTTAGCTATAGAAAAATAGTTTCCCTATTATTCCATAAAATGTATCCATTACTGTATGGATAATTAGAAAATTTGCTCATTTCTGCTTGCACAAGAAGTTTCACTCTTATTTTGCAGCTTAATACAGTTAGGAATATAAGAAAATAAACTGTTGACAAGTACCTTCAGTGTATTCGACCTCATAGTAATGTGCAAGATTCATGAGCAGTGAATCATCATTTAAGTCAGGCAGGTAAGTTAAATCCAAATTCCAATCATTTGTATCACTCAGCTGCGTCAAAGCAAGATACATACACATTTGTTGCTGTCAAAATAAAGCAAACAATTAACTCTTATGGAGAACCTTTTCATGTGGAGGGATCAAAGCATCTCCAAAGCAAGGTTAACAACCACAGATTTTATTGACGTGAACACCAACAAACTATTACTTGATTTCTTTGTGATCAAGAAACTGCCTTCACTGTTCTCCTTCACTGTAATAACCAACTTTAAACAATAAAAAGGTCTGCCATCAAACTTCCCATACTGGATGAGATCAAAAGTTCCATCTAGCCCAGTACCCTAACACTAACAGTGGCTAACTGGAGATGTCTAAGAAGTATAGAGATACTGTTCCCAACATTCTCCTAGCCCCACTGATTTGTGGCTCACAACATAAGGTTTATTTCCAGCAGGTACAGTACATTCTTTGATTCCATCAGGTAACTAACGTAGCATATAAAGGAAAATGAAAACTGAAAGGACAATAACACATGATGACAGGGGAAGACAGTATTACACATACCATTTTTATGAATGCTAAAACCTGCTCAGTCCAGGAGGACTTTATGAACCTAATCTGAGCTCTCTGTGAGAGAGGCATATGAAGAAGAAAAGTCACTGTAAGACACTGCATTCTACAGAGGTCAGCTGCTTCTTCTTGAGAAAGGGGGTTACTTCTTCCCTGTTGAGAGATGACAGATAGAAAGTTGACCTTGTGTAAAATAACTGTGTTCACCTCTACTTAATTCAGTGGCTCACACTTTGTTAAAGCAGCCAATAATTTTGATCTAAATTTTGATTTAAACAATTTTATGCATAGTAATTACTTGTGGATACACTTACTTCAAAAAGAACACTCTTGTAGTGCTGGTAGATGCAGATCATTTATAATGTGAAAACAAATCTTTTTTTTTCCAGAAAGAATATCACTATGAAAACCAAAGCAAAACTTAACAACAATAGTCAGTGTGTCTGGCTAGAAACATTATACTTTTAAAAGGAGAAGTTAATATCTAGATATAGGCCTACGCTCTTTTCTCAGCTGCACAGCAAAATGTTTGTACAGAAATCCAGCTGTGCTAAGCGCTTGTAGCTATTCTGTAGTCCACTGAATATGTGTCTCAAAATACTACTGATATACTGCATTTGTGTTAACCTGATTAAAATAGAAAGCTTGTAGTATGGTTACAAAACTGATCTCACGACTGCACCTAGAGAGAAAGCTTTTTTTCTGAAGTGCCTTGCTAACTGGAGGAAAAGTGTATTCCGCTGTAAAAGCTCATGTGGCACTGATACCAGGACAAGAAAAATAATGAGCGTGACTGCCTTCTAAGGTAAAACGCCCGAGGGAAGCAATTGCTCCCGAGGTAAAACTCTCCCCGAGCACAGCTCCTACCACCCACAAAGAGACCACATTCCCTTGGAGAAGATGTGGCCAGAGTAATTATCTGAACCAGACTAGTTATGTAGTGTAGTCACAAAGGAAGCAGCCAGGCCTCTCTTCAGCTTGGGATCTAGGAGGGGAGCCATTTCTGGTTAGCAAAATGTTTATGGACACTGTGCTGAAAAGATAATTAAAAAAATCTTACACTTGATTTCTTCTTCTTTGCTTGTGTGGAAGCATTTGCATTTTCCAACATGCTGCCATGTAATTTTAATCCCACGGCACAAGCAAGAACACAGACCACACGCCGAATGTCAGATCGTGCGGGCCACAGCTTTTTCAACAGACGGACAGTCTGAACAACCTGTAACATTACGAATAGCACAGATGACTGCTGTAATAAAAGCTACCAAAAAAAGGGACAAGTCTTGTCCTTTACAGAGCTCCATCAGAGAATTAAAAAAAAAGGATATGAAAACTATAGAAGGAAAAGTGGCCATAATCATCAATAAAAGCTGCTCTTTTTCTGTAATGTCCTGAGGGCACCAAGAGTCCTGATTGTTCCTGCCCAGGGCCCCATTTCAGCCCCTCAGGGCCATCAGTCCTTGCCCTAGCAATGCTGCAGCAGTGCCAGTCTCCAGCTCCCCACAGCCCAGCAGGCTGACAAGCAGGTCTGTCCTCAGCCATTCCCAGGAAGGCACTTGATTCCGGGGCTGCAGCAGCCCCCCAGCTGCCCTGCTCTCAACTGGGGCAATGGGACAGGCCCTAGTTACCAGGGCCCGGGTACCAGGCTCTGCCCGGCCACCCCCCAGGGGAGCTCCCAGGGCCCATCCCTGAAGGAGCAACCTTTGCTGCACCCTGATGTTTTATTGCTCCAAGTACTGAACTCACCCCAGGAAAGATAATCATAATAAAAAAATAATAATAGCAGCAGACAGGCTTTAAAATGCTTTCTGAGTAACACCTTTTCTGGACTGAAAAAAAATCAGCTTGCTGGTGAGGCATGGCCCCAGTGCACCTGGAAGGTAGTAGCTGCAGCCCCCCCCTGTGGCTAAGAGTAGATCTATGCCACAGATGATGTGTTCTGATCAAGAGGCTGGTTCCTGTCTTCTCCAAAGAAAGGCAGTCACCAAGACAGAAAAATTCCTTAAGAGGTATCCAGGTTTCTAGCTGAACCACCCTGTTTTAGTGAACTTTAAAGAAAGGAACAGCTTCAAGCTGCTATGAAGAAGAGTAGGCACAGGACACCCTCAGACTCAGGGTGTCACTGAGACACTGAGGAAGGTGTGTCTCAGTGAGGATAGGGAAAAGAGCCCCCAGTTCTGTCTAGAAGAGAATTTCACATAAAGGAATGGAGGAAGAAAGTCAATCTGATGAGAAAAAAAAAAATATCAAAGAGGTCAAATTACCTCTTCCTGCATCATCTTTAGGCTCGGCTTGAGATGTCCATATAGACGCTTGAATGGTTCTTTGTACCTCACTAGGTCTTCACAGGCACATCGCAGACCTCTTTCATGCTAAGAAGTGCAGAAGTCAAAATTATATGCAAAAGTCAATAGATACAATGCATCAGGGACTACTAGCCACAGACAGTATCCATTCAGACATATGTCAATCCTCAGCCTACAAGAAACAGCTACTTAAAATATTAAAAATCACATCCCTGGTCCAAATGCTGGGATTTTTTTCTGGCATATTACAAGTCAGCTAAGACATGTGATACTGAAGATAAGGGTAAATCTGTATTTAAGACTATCATACCTTAAGTGAACAAGGATGAGACTACAGAGAACAGGGCAGGAATTTGCCACAATGTTTACCTCTTAAGGATTTCAGGACCAGTAGGTTAAAGAAACATAAAATGAGCCATGTATGAGTGCTTTATAACTGTAGTATGCAAAATATAATTCTCATATTGAGATATTTTAATTAAATCTGCTAAGTTGAACCAACTCTTACCGCAAACCAACAATGAAGTTGAGCAACTCACCTTTTGAAAAAACAATCTGTGTATATACACACTCTGAACATGATATCCATAAACCCTAAGAATATCATACTCCTGTCCTGAAGTAAGCACTATGTTGATTTTCCTTGACAGTGAATGAGCAATTAAGATAGATAAATAGTCTGTTTGGAGAGAGGTCAGTCCTATGTCAGATACAATGATGAAGTAAGGATAGCTTTCCTTCAGAAAATTCTCCCATTTGGATGATAAACAATTGGAAAATTCTGTAAGAACAGTGGTGCTCGTGTTATGCTTCAGGTGCTGTATTAATGCAGTACGTAAGAAAAGAAAATGAGGATAATGAAAGTACGTCCGCTCTGCATCCTGTGGGAAATAAAAACAATGAAATTACTCAGTCGTATCTGTTGACACAATGAACAGTTTCCTACTCCTGATTAGAACCAGGCAGTTACTTTTGAAGGAGTGCCATGGTTTAAACAGCAAACACATGTCACTTGTCCTGTACCTTGAAGAAAGCAATGACATATTTTGCTCCTTTTTCGGTGAAATCCTGCAGGAAGCATTCAATTTGGTAAAAGAAGTTTAGATACTGTGTTTTCTCTTCTAAAAACATAAGTAATAAGGAATCCCCATCTATCACAAAGAATTCAGATTCAACAAAGTCTTTTAATAGACTGACATACCTGAAAGAAAAAGAAATAGCATGTACATAACATTGCTCCAAGAAAAGCTGGGGACATAGGGCAGAAGAAATTTGCTTACTAATAGATTTTCAAATAAATGTGCTTATCAAATCAACTGAACATTAAGTGTATCAATTAAATCAATAGCAAATCATCCTTCCTGGATCTAAGGTTAGTCCTAAATAGCTGGCCATCCTTTCAATTATTGAATGTAGTATTAGCAATTGTTTCCTTTACAACTCCAGATACTTTTGTAGCATCTGAGGCTTCTGTGACTTAGGTGGCTCCTCTTGTCCATATCTGCTTGTGAAGAAAGTGTTACCTGTTCTCTAGGAAATACTCCATGGAAGATAGCCACAAAAACCACTGTGAGAGCCTTCCTGCCTGAGTTTCCAGCTAGAAATAGTGAGTTAACTATCATGACAATGACAACCACCGTCTTCATCCAAGGAAGGTCTATGGCAAGATAACACATTAACAGCAAAAGGAATTAAATGAAAATACATTCCTCCAAGAGACCAAATAATCGAAAGACTTCTTCATCCCCTTCCTATTTCAGAAAACTACGAAAAATAAATTTGCTTTAACTAGTATTCGGGCAAACTCAAAACAAATCCTTTGCACTACAGAAGGCAAGTATAAACAAGCAGCACCTTAGTAGCTTTTAATACATCCTAGAAATTGACTACATTCTCCAGCTCTTTAAAGAATCCAGGGACATGGTATTTTACCTAGGACAGACCCAGGAGTCAGAAGAACTTTTGCACATCCAGATGAAGAGGCAAACCCTTCTAGTAAAGGTTCTCTGTTTATTTCATACTACACTGTCTATTACATATTCACAATACTAATGCATTTTATGAGAACATCCATACTCTAACAGAAAGAATGTACTTCTTTATTTCATGGCTTCCCAAAATGCCTGATACACATTGCCTCAGATCCACACCAAGGAAGACCCAGCTTTCCTTATTGGCTGGGTTCAACAGCCTCTGGTTTACAAGCCCAGTTTGTTATCTGATGCATTGAATAGCCTTTCAGGGTGTAAACTTCTATATTGCACGTTTCAGTTGTCTTTAGCACATCAGCTCCAGAATGCAGAGGAGACATTTCACTGTCAGTGTGAACAGCACTATTTCTAATCCTTTTCCACATCAAGCAGGGAAAGGAATCAGAATCTGGAGACAAAGATCATACATGAGAACAAACATACAAAACCACAGAAGGTATACATGAAAATTTTGTAGGAAAACTGTTTTAAATGCTTAACAGTAGTAGCCTTAAAACATGTGAAGAAGCAGGTTAGAAAAAAAAAAAGCACAACAGAGAATTGAAGAATAAAGAGCAATAGCTAATATTGTAGTTCTTAAAGCATGTAGAAAATCCCTACTCTTGGGCAGACTTTCTTTTTATTACGATTTCACAGAATCACACAGAATCACCGAGTTGTGACAACTGGAAAAGAGCTCTAAGGTTACCGCGTCCAACCGTCAATTTATTATGTATCTTTCCACGAACCCAACTGTACTTACTGAGCTCTTGCTAGGGATGCCCAAATGTGTACCCTCAATGTCTTCAGAAGTTCAGTATGTTTTCTTATTTCTAAAATAATCACATACATGGTTACCAGTAGAACCACATAACCATAACTCATAAATTAATTACAAAAGAGCCAACGAAAGCCACTGCAATAAAAGCCACAGACATGAGCATAATATAATGAAAACTCCTCACCACGGCTTTGGGAACCACGTTCATGCCAGAGAACTTTGAAATACTTGCCTGAAGTTTGTGGTGCTTTCTGTGTCACTTTTTCAATGGTTGACATACTATAAATGTTACTGTAATCTATGTCTTCAGCTTCTTTTTTTCTGTCTTCCTCTTCTTCAAGCATCTTCAAAACAGCTGCTTCTGCTTTGTCACTGGTGTCATACTTCTCATCCCTTGTACATCCCTTGTACTCCTCATCACGTGTACTCCCATTCTCTTTATCTTCCTCTGCTGGAATGAAGCCCATTGTCTCACTGGCACCCCATTCCTCCCTAACATCATTACTAGCATTTGCATGATCATGACCAACTTTCTTGAAATGATCTTCTGCAGAATTCATCACAGATCTTGATTCTGGAATCCAAAAAAAGAAAACTCTAAGTAATCAAGAGATAATTTTCAGGAAATACAGTATGTTCTGAGGCTTAAATTATCTACTTAATAATCACACTGGAAAAAAATTTTAATTCAGAAAGCATTTTGTGAACATCCTGGAAAGCGTTACCTTGCTGCCCACAAAGACCCAGATTTTCCCCTGTATGCTGCCCAGCTACCTCATCCAGCCCAAAACAACTGCAATTCTCTCACTAACTCCAACCCCTGCTCCAGCACCATGCCTAAACCCAACCACAGACCCACAGAACTAAATCAAATCCAGCCACAGCCCCACTCCCAGTCTTGGCCCCAAAATCCCCCCTGAAGGCAACCCCTCCACAGACAGTACCTGCTGCAGCTGCTGCTGCCACTGCTGCCGCCGCTGCTGCCACTGCCTCTTTCAGTTTCCATTCCCAGCTTGGCCTGGCTGCCAGATTCAGTTTCGTTTCCGAGGAGCTGAAAGAACGGCATCCCTGAATATGGCACTGCCAAGCATTCCCAGTAAGTACTGCCTTGCTCCATTAAATGATGCTTTTGAGTCACAGCGGCTGGTCCAAGAGTCATTAAGCCTGAACTGCTTCAGAGTATTGTTAAATGCAGGTTGCATACACAGCTCAGAAAATATGAATTCATATTTCTGTCCCTTTATTCACCACAGGCTAGTAGTCTTCTACCAGGCTGCTTTCTTAAACCAGGAAATTCCATATAAAAATAAACTAAGAGATACATTTTACACAACTTTTTAGCCTTTCCAGCAAATCCTTTAAAGCAGGAACAGGACTGTACACCTATCAGTTTAAAATAGCAATGTCCCAGTTCACAAGGGAACCTGGGTACCCCAGTACTGTTGAAGTAGCATTTAGAGAAACAGAGTTTATGCATCAGATTGTCTTGGTGAGAAGGGAAAAGCCCTGCTCCTCTTTAGATCAGCCACTTGTGCATGATACAGTACTGAAAACCCCTGTGGTCTCCTCATGGATCCAGGTTAAGTTTTTGACAGCCTCTCTGGTGGAGAGCTGACACGAAGCACTTGCCATCTAAACAGATCAGAGGTCTTTTCCACACCCCGTGTTTACTTTGAGACCTGTACAAAGATTGCAAAAACTCAGGAGAATGGTATCTTTTACAGTATAGTAACACCTTCGCGGCTCCAGCGTATCAGATTTTTGCCCAGCAACCCATGACAAGCCCCTGCTCCCTCCTCTCAACACACTTTCTTTTCCTGTGGTAGGTAACAATCTGTGAAATAACTGGAATTCTTTTTTTCCTTTCCTCAAATTAAATGGGAGATGATCTTTAGCCTAATGCTTCAACAGATTTTTAATACTACTTTTCATTAGATAGTGAAGACAGACCTTTAAATTCAATTCTTCATCCACTAGGATGATGCATTTTGGTTAAAAAAAAGGTGCATTTTAGGATTGCTCTTCGCCTTACTAAAATCCAGATGAGACATTTTCCTTTCCTGAGGACACTGGTGCCACCTCCATGAAAACATATTTAAGAAAACATCACTCAGGCAGAGAAGTGAGGCGGGAGGAAAAGAAAAGGGGGGAGGGGAAGAGTGAGAAACACTAGTGCAAATACCGAAGTCACATCCCCCCATAGAGGACCCTGTGCTGAAGCAGGTGCATGTGACCTGAGAGAACCACAGCCTGTGAAAAGCCCACATTGGAGCAGGTTTATCCCCAAGGACTGGAAGAGGACTCACACTGGAGGAGGAGTAAAGTGTCAATGCAAACTGTTATGTCCTAACTAACTCTTTCAACCCTCATCCCCCCTGTAGCACTCGGGGAATGAGGAGGGATAGAGGGGTCATCAATGAAGGAATGAACTTGACCTGAGGAAGGGGAGGGTTGGGGGAAGGTGGTGTTGAAAATTTTATTTTTTGTTTCTCACTACCAAAATGTATTCTAACTGGCAATAAGTTAAACTACTTTTCCCCAAGTGAAGCCTGGTTTGCCTGTGATGGTAACTGGTAAGCAGTCTCCCTGTCTTTGTGTTGACCCATAAGATCCTATTTTCTCCCTCCTCCTGTTGAGGAAGGGGAGTGACAGAAGGGCTGGGTGAGCATCTGGCAGTTGGCCAAGGTCAACCCACCATGCTGGTTTAGATCTCTACATAATGCATGAGGCAAAGAGGGAAGGGGTACAGATAGATGCTTGAGATGAGGATCTGACACGGACATTCTTTCAGGCATGAATCAGAGTGCCTAAAATCATTGAGCAGTCGGTAGTAAACATTAGTATAGAAAAACAGCTGCATAAATTTTAACTTGAGACATCTTATGACAGGGGAAATTCAAATTGTAACTGCTCAGCAATGGTAACTGGAGACTGAGGAATGACCTGGTCCTACCAGGGGGAAAGCCTAACTCCAGAACCAGAGGTGACATGACTCTATATAAGGGAGAACAAATTCCCTCACTGATAAAATAAGAAATGCTACAGTATTATTTGTAATGATATGACTGGTGCTGGCACAAGCATGTATAAGGAATCAGCTCATGACACATCTTTGCAGACTCCCCACAGAACCACTTACAGCAGATTGTCTATTAAATCACTTTATATTTAAGCACAAATGTGTATTTAATTCGCCTCAAGGGGTACAATAAAAATTCCTCAACAGTTACTTGAAGCTGTCAGGAGCCACCTATCTTAAGCTAAGCTAAGTTCTCTCCTTTAAAATAAATGCAAAAATTCAAATTTTACTTAAGTTGTGCCTCAGTTGGTTTTGGAATTTAGCCGTAAATTCAATACAGATGTTGGAAAGACTAGTACATGTCTGAACAGGAGAAATCTTTGACCCAAAGATAAAACTAAATATACAAATATTTTAATTTCTATCATTATTCTTACTGCACCAACACAACGTACAGAAAGTAGTGATAAGAAATCAGATAATGGTTTGATTAGTTTGAAAACATTAGTAAGTGCAAAGGCCATGTCATAAGGCACCCTCTGCTTGTCTGGTCTAACACCAGCCATATACCTTTCACTGCATTTCTCAGAGGTCACATAAACACTAGAAAATGAAGGGAAAAATTAATTGTGCACATGCTTTTATGTAAAAGAAAAATTCTTTGCTTAGTGTAAAGACAAAGTTACTATGAATAAGACAAAGTTACTATGAACAAGCTAAAATTTTTGAACAAGCTAATAAACAAGCTAAAGTTTAAAATTAAAATAAAATTTGATATTAAATAGGAAAGTGGTTTTCTTGTAAAATAAGAATGCCTTTCTTATGTGGCTGTTTTGAAATTACATTCTTCTTAAAGATTCAAATCTTTTAACAATTGCTGAGAATAATTTTAGGGTTTTAGCTAGTATTATTTCTTAGTTTCTTTAGAAACCTCTATTTTAAAAGTCTGTACCCAAAACTGTTAAGAAATTTTCCTTCCTATCATATCAACCAGTCTTTACAGTATGAAAGCATGTTAACTGTGTTAATCCATGCTAGTTTACATTATATACAGCAGTGTAATGAGGTAGTGGAATTTTACTGAAGCCTTTGGTATAGTTCATGGTTAGGTAAAACAAACTAAAGGACACCACCTCATTGCACACACCTGGACAGCCCAGCCCTGGAAATACGGACTTTGCCTTTAGCACTGTTCATGAAGGATAGAAGACACCCCTGGACTCCCAAAATAACACAGCCATCCTACTCTCGCTAACACATCTTTGAAACCCTCCCAGCATCTAGAACAGATAAATCTTATGGCAAGACTGACTCCAGGGGCATCTGGATCAATGGACAAGCAGCGAGAATGCTCATGGATGACGATGCTGCAGAAATATAATTACTTTTAAAAGTTTTACTATGACTAGTAGTCAGTAGTGTATGTATCACATTGTATTATACCCAAACACTTGAAGGCTATAAAAACCCTGTGTAAAACCACACACGGTGTGCCCCAGTTTGGCTGGGACAACTCATATGCATGAATAAATATTTAGCTTTGTAATTTTATACTTTGCTTCCTAGCCTCTTTCCTTGATCAGCATTGGCCAGCTACAAAATTTATGTAACACAATATGTAGTACAGAAAAATTAAATTAGTTTTGGTGATAGATATGGTCACTTTAAGTCCTAGAAATATCCACCAAGATCTGGGCTAAATTCTGTGCATAGGTGAAATGTAATTGTACCAATTCACTAAAAATTATTTGTAACAGCCTACTGAAACCTCCCATAACTCCTACACTACACATGCATCGGGTGCACAGACTAACCACGCTGAACATGCCTTACTCTTTCCTTCACTATCTGGATTAGTTGGGCTTGGACTAGATGGCCTTTGAAGGTCCTTTCCAACCCAAAACATTCTATGGCTATCACAGAAGAAAACTATCAAAGGGGTGCAAACACAGGAACAGCAGCAAAATGCTGATTGGTGCACTGGGTGGATGACACAATAAGCAAACATATTTTGATTAGAGAAAAAAACAGCCATGGTGAGAGAACAGGAGCACTGCAAGCCTGATACTACATGAGATTATGTTTTCTGACACAAACTGTACACAGACGGTCCTCCAAATTTTTCTGCAATCCATACAGCAGTTTATAGAAGTTACGCTGTATGTGTGCTTATAAAAGTAGAATATTTACCTACCACTTGCTAAAAGGGGAAGTCAGTATTCTTGTTCCCTATCAGCCATTCTGGAAGCAATCGATTGGAACTGGCCAAAGTTCACCTTCATTTTGCTGTTGTACTCATTTAATGCAGCAGCAAAATCTTCTGGGAGATCATTATGAATTACCTAATGAAAAATACAATTTACATTTATGTTTCTGAGCAGCCGGAAGAAAACATGAAAGCTCATGGAACATGAAAAATCAAACACTGTAATTGAAGTCCTTTATGATACAGCCACAACAATCCATCAGTGGAGCTGCTGGGGAGCAGGGCTGGTACCAGCTGGTGGCCAAGCTGGCAGCGCGTGGCAGGCAACCGCATCACAGGACAGGCTGCAACCACCCAGATGGGAGCATTTGTGCCATTCTGGAGGTGGGCGAGCAACCTGGGGAGGGCCATGACAGCAAAGGCTCTCGCCAACAGCCTGGTCATCATCAGGCAAAGTAATAAGCCAAGGTCAACCAGGAAGCCCTCACAGTAACTGAGGACCAGGGCTAAGACAAGCCAGCTGTAACCTGATGAAGCTTAAATGGAGTCCTACAGTAGGGGGACTTTAGGGGACCTTAGGGGAAGGCTCCAGTTGAAGCTGGGCAGGGCAGATAACACCGGTTACTACACTCAGGTCCCTGCCAGTATCTGAGCTTAGACTGAATTACTTTTCAAGCAATTTTCAGTATCTCTGTATTAGCTTCCAAGAATCAAAGCTGACACAAAGCTAAGACCCGTGTATATTGCAGTTTTGAAGCACAGAATTTCAAAGCAAATCCACTTATTAGCTTCAGGGTTTTGAAGATAATTTATCTTTTAATTTGTACTGTTTCTGGAGTTTACACTTGGACATGGGATTTGGTACCTTCCTGAGGTACCATCACAAAACTAGCAAAGGAGCGTTTCAAAAAATGTGAATGTTTTCTGTGTTGCGTGTTTCTTATTGATTCCATCAGAAAGGTCTTACTCCTTATACTCCAAGAACAGAGTATCTTGGACTATGGTCCCTCTGTCAGTGGTGATGGAGTGCTGGGAGCTGTCTTGGCTTTTAGATGTTGTGTTTAAGCAAGCAGAAAGACAACACAATTAATATCTTCCTAATATTACTTTCCTGAGTAAGTAACTGTTATCTTTCCACATAAATATTTTTAAAGGAAAAATCTCTTAATACATGAGAAAAATTCTTAGGTTGTGATCCATATTTTGTGAAAGTTTGGCAAGGGTTTCGAGCTGTTGTAGAAATACTCCTTTAGAGAGATGATAAGCTTGCAAAGGACTCAAGGGATCATCAACTTCTGTGGTTTGCATCTGAGAATATATTCTGAATCAATAGTTATGAATATGATTGCCATCACACCGACACTCTCAGTGATAAAATAAAGCTGAATATTTCTTGTCAGATTTCTAACTATCATATACTATCATGTAGTCTACCACTATTTGCTTTCCTTTATCAAAACCTTTAACACACTGTTAAAACACCATGGTGGTGGTGTTAGAACCTACTGGCTAGCAGATACTGTGGAATTCCTGACCTGTAGAGGAAATACAGCATTATACTTAAGCTTATTGGATAAAGGTGTCAAATAAAGCACCTGGATGGGGTGGGATGGGGGGAAGAAAGTGTTGATTAATAAATATTTAATCTCTATTCACCATTCAGCATTTTTGATGCATGTAAAGAACAGGGAAATTGAAGTAAGTACATGGAATATTTTAGGCCTGGACAGCACAACCAGAAAGCTTTTGGACAGTAAAAACAGTAACAACCAGTGTAACTAGATATGTAGAGATACAAGCTAAATGGCATAACATATTTGAAAAGGAACTGACCTTGCAAAGAACTCTGCATGGATGAATATTTGTGCCCAGATAGTGTATTTAGGCAACAAGAGTGTAAATGTAGAAATAATCCATTTGGTTATAAAAAGGAAATGTGACAACGACTTACCTCTTTCATAAAAAAAAAAAAAGCACAGAAAACAAAAAGCAGAATTTTAGCATTTCTAAGGCTTTCTGGCTGTTTGAAAGACATAAAAGAATCCTTCAGCAGTGATAAAGCCTTTAAGAGAAATATACCTTAAAAAATCTTGTTAAAATGTCTAAACAGATCATCTGCTAGTAATTAGCTTTTAGTTGTACCAGCAATGATTTTGAGGTGTCTAGGGAAAAGAAAAACTAAGTGAAAGATTGGGAAGAAGCATCTTTTTTGAACTTGAAAATTAATTTTACATGCCCATCCCTGTCAGATGGAAAAAGGATTATGAAATGGAGTAGGGATGAAAATATGTGAGAATATTCAGCATTCTAAAATGGTGTCAGTTTGTCAAATTATGCAGATGTGCCATTTCAGTAAGGGTTTACAATGGCAGAGCTCTGTATTTTTCATTTACATATTTAATGTATTTAATGTATTTTTTGTTAGGGATTGTGCACATCTCTAAGTTTATCTAAGGGTAATAGGCATTTTACAACAGTAGAAATAGTAAAAATTTTACAACAAAAAAATGGAGTCGAGGGCAACAAACTTTCTAGCATTGCATGGGAGAGTTGGCAGTGTCCTTTTGCCAGCATTAGATAAAGATTTATTTTTAAACTGGGGTGTATTTGTTCCACCTTAGTAAAGGCTGCTGGAATACCTTCCACATCAATAATAATAACCACCTCTTTATTGCAGCTAATAAGCCCTTTCTAATTAGCTGTCAGGAGAAAGGGGATGTAAGCTAGTTTATCACACTTAAAATCTTTGAAAAGACCTTTATAAATCATTTTCTTAACAGCATCTATACCAACTGTCTTCCTTCGGGGCCTACAGCAGCACAATGATATCCAATTCCTTTCCACACCAGCATCTTTAAGTGATTTGTTCTGTTTCATCAACTGTGTTCAGTCAACCAATTTCTACAGTCTATGAGAAATAATAATTAAAATAAATGGTCTACTTCCATATGACAGTTGCAAGTTCAGTGCCAAAATATCAAAAATATTTTTTCATAACCTTAAGATGATGGCTGACAACCTCATAAGATGCAGTGGTACTTTACAATGTATCAGTAAGCACGGAGAACAGACAGGTTTCCCAGGGAGTTGAAGAAAATACAAACAGAGCTAAGGGAAGTCATAAACTCCTCATTTTAACTTAAAAAATACTTTTTACTCTTGTGATTTTTTTTTTTCCTCTCTTATGACTTAATTTTTTTCCATTTTGATGCTTATATCTTTGGGTTTGATGCCTGCAATTCAGCATGAGTTTTAAAATAGGAAAGAAAGTTTGTTTAATTCATGTGTTTATCAAAGTACTCCAATTTTGAACTCTGCTCCAAATGATATGGGAATGTTCATCATTGAGAATTATTTGTTTGTATTACATTCCTGCATCTGACAATATAAGCAGGAAACTCCTTTTGGTCAGGAAACAGCTTAAAAGTAAATTTTCTAATCTTTTTATGTTTTAATTCTGTTTAGCTTTGCTATTTAACTCAAAGTCTCACAGTAAAACAGTTTCACATGGATGGTAGTGATGGGTGACAAAATCACCATCCTCCAAGGAACACACATAGTCTCCTAAATCAATGTATCTCCCTCCATAGGGCAGTGTAAACACATTCAGGGGTTTAAATCTGAATATTAAGTACCAGCATTTGAATACTGACATGCTTAAAGTTGTAGATTATCCCTTTCTCAGTGATGCCTAGAATGCACTTCTGGGCCTTTGCTCTTACCTAGATCGTTGAGAAAGACAGTTACATATAAGCAGACAAAACAAAAGGATTCTTTTCAGCCCAGATCATACCAGTGATCCACCCCTGTAGCCATGTAGTGATATAAGCAGCAACACAAGTATAGTTACAGTTGGAGCTGCTGAGGCCAAACCAAGCAGCAGAGGGAGGGAGAGCCTCAATCTATCACCCCTATTGTGCACAAAGTATTTTGTAGTGAAGCACAGGTTAGTGTGATGTGAGCTGATGACAATTCGTTGCTGCTGCTGGGAATATTTCCTTTTAATTATCTTCTCCTTCACCTCTTCTTTTTCACTACTCTTCCACCCATTTCTCCCTCTCAACCACACAGACTCATCCTTTTTCCAGTTTTGTTTCTGTCACTCATTTCCTGATTCAGCTCACTAAGATGGCAGAAAACTACTCACTTCTTTTTTGGATTAGTTCTCTCCTATACCGTCTTCATAAGTTTACTTGCTGTGGAGCCAGACAAGTACCAAAGCAAGTGGGAAATGGGGTAGCTCCCACAGCTGGGGCAGGAAAGAGAAAAGAGAGTGAAGAGAGGTGGCTTTTTTGCCCCAGAAAACTATTGGAATGGCTTGGCTCAGGGGCTCTGATGGTACTCTTTAGAAATCTCCATATTTATAAATCTGTTTACTTTCCTGTTGATGCCAATGGAAACTGTAGGCAATAAGGATGCAGACAAACATGCCATTCAATTCTAAATAGAGAATTAAGTGCCTAAACTTAGATGCCTGTATTTTTATAATCTATTTTAAAAGAGACTAATAATTGAAATAAAGGTTATTTTAGTTTTTTGTACTTACCCAGTCTAATACTGTATATGTGATTTACTATCTTGGTCATTTTCTGTTTTCTCCTTCCTTCTTTTGGAGTCTTTCAACAAAGGGAGAGGTTTTCTTGCCTCCCAGCATGTTGCCAGTATCTGTTTACTTTCTGTAACCATCTAAAAAAAAAAACAAACAAAACAGTACATTGTATTCCTTTTCTGGCAGATGCAATATAGCTATACAAACTTGGCAAACTCTTCAAAACAGCAAAAAGAGCTAGTGCAGAATCCACTGATAAAAGGGTATGAATTTATTTTTCATTTTTTCTTTATGTTTGTCTAGCGGCTATTGGGTGACAAATGATGAACAGTGTGTAAATATCCCAGCTTGACAAAACTAACCACTGATTTGGAGAAATGCCATAAAAATGATGTGGACATCAGTGTAGAAGGAGTTAAGCAAAGTTTTAAAAAACAGCTGTGCAAACTGAATAGATAGAAGAACAAGATGTGGCAACAACATAAAGCACATACTTAGATACCATAAATAGTCTGACCTACTGTTAAGGATTTTAGTTCACAAACTTTGTGTTTTCCTGAATACAGGTGCAGTGGCGTGTATTCTTATGAGAGGTAAGTCTAAAAAATGCAAATGAATTCGAAAGGAGTATAATTTTTGGAACTTTAGGCTGTCCTTCAAAACAAGTCAAAAAGCCATTAGAACGTCTAAAATATATTTATATTCAAATTTGCATGCTTACAGACAAAAAAGTCAACAGGCCGTGGCCAATGGTATGAGACTCAACAAGGCCAAGGGCAGGGTCCTGCACTTTGGTCACAACAACCCCAGGTATCGCTACAGACTGGAGGGCGAGTGGCTGGAGAGCAGCCCAGCAGAGAGGGACCTGGGGGTGCTGGTTGGCAACTGGCTGAACAGGAGGCAGCAATGTGCTCAGGTGGCCTGGAAGGC